>ONZH01000122.1:0-115947 GCA_900303285.1 Rhinella marina | reverse complement strand
TAGATATTGTATATTTCAAGGTACACAGCCGTGTACTAACTGAACAGACGGTGGGTATTTACACCAGGTATGTGAAATAATTTAGCAAGAGAACGCACAGTACAATGTGGCCAATTAAAAAGGCCTTAGATATTGTATAGTTCAAGGTACACTAACCGTGTACTAACTGGTAACAGACCGGTGGGTATTTACCCAGGTATGTGAAATAATTAGGCAAGAGAACACACAGTACAGTGGCCAATTAAATGCCTAGATATTGTATATTTCAAGGTACACAGCCGTGTACTAACTGAACAGACGGTGGGTATTTACACCAGGTATGTGAAATAATTTAGCAAGAGAACGCACAGTACAGTGGCCAATTAAAAGGCCTAGATATTGTATATTTCAAGGTACAACAGCCGTGTACTAACTGAACAGACGGTGGGTATTACAACCAGGTATGTGAATAATTTAGCAAGAGAACGCACAGTACAGTGGCCAATTAAAAGGCCTAGATATTGTATATTTCAAGTACACAGCCGTGTACTAACTGAACAGACGGTGGGGTATTTACACCAGGTATGTGAAATAATTTAGCAAGAGAACGCACAGTACAGTGGGCCAATTAAAAGGCCTAGATATTGTATATTTCAAAGGTACACAGCCGTGTACTAACTGAACAGACGGTGGGTATTTACACCAGGTATTTGAAATAATTAGCAAGAGAACGCACAGTACAGTGGCCAATTAAATGGCCTAGATATTGTATATTTCAAGGTACACAGCCGTGTACTAACTGAACAGACGGTGGTATTTACACCAGGTATGTGAAATAATTAGCAAGAGAACACACAGTACAGTGGCCAATTAAAAGGCCTAGATATTGTATATTTCAAGGTACACAGCCGTGTACTAACTGAACAGACGGTGGGTATTTACACCAGGTATGTGAAATAATTTAGCAAGGAGAACGCACAGTATAGTGGGGCCAATTAAAAGGCCTAGAATTATTGTATATTTCAAGTTACATAGCCGTGTACTAACTGTACAGACGGTGGGTATTTACACCTGGTATACAAAAAGGGTATTGCAGGCACACAGAACCCAGAACACTAGAGCCAAATAAACTGTATTTAAAAAAATAAAATAAAATTCACAGCCGTATACTGCCAGATCAGATGGTGCATATACACACTAGTTATATAACAGGGTTTTTCAGCCAAAAAGAACGCTGAACAGTAGTGCCAAATATAGTTTGGTATGTAGCAGAGCACCTAATACACCACTAATGCCTCTCTCTGTCCCTACTCCAGCAGCTATCCCTGAATACGGCAGCCGTTCTCTGTAAAGTGTATCTTGTAGTAAAGCTATCACTGTAGTGCACTATAGTAGCCCTGATAAGGGCTTTAATCACGCTCCTGCCTGTCCAACTGCTAAAACCTGTCTGTCCCTTCTCCAGCCTCTGTCCCTGACTAAGTTCACGCAGCATATGCGTACGAGCAGGAAGAGCTGAGTTTTTAATATTCGAGGTCACATGGTTTTTCCAGCCAATCCATGTAGACGCTGTTTTCGCGCTGCCAGCGTGCTCAGCGTGCCTGTCATACCCCCCCTGCATGTTGATTGGTGGAAAAAGAGCGCCAGGGAAGGTGGGAGGGGAAACGAATTCTAAGTGCGCCATCGTCGTTATACTCGATTGAAATCGAGTATGCCGAATAGCGTAGTATTCGATCGAATACCGGCTCGATCGAACACTACTCGCTCATCTCTACCAATTATAAGGCCTATATATTTTATAGTTCAAGGTACACAGCAGTAGTGCAAAATATAGTTTGGTATGTAGCAGAGCACCTAATACACCACTAATGCCTCTCTCTGTCCCTACTCCAGCAGCTATCCCTGAATACAGCAGCCGTTCTCTGCAGAGTGTATACAGTAGTAAAGCTATCACTGTACTGCACTATAGTAGCCCTGATAAGGACTTTTAATCACGCTCCTGCCTGTCCAACAGCTAAAACCTGCCTCTCCCTTCTCCAGCCTCTGTCCCTGACTAAGTTCACGCAGCATATGCGTACGAGCAGGAAGAGCTGAGTTTTTAATATTCGAGGTCACATGGTTTTTCCAACCAATCCATGTAGACGCCGTTTTCGCGCTGCCAGCGTGCTCAGCGTGCCTGTCATACCCCCCCTGCATGGTGATTGGTGGAAAAAGAGCGCCAGGGAAGGTGGGAGGGGAAACGAATTCTAAGTGCGCCATCGCCGTTATACTCGAACGAAATCGAGTACGCCGAATAGCGTAGTATTCGATCGAATACCGGCTCGATCGAACACTACTCGCTCATCTCTAATACTTACTTACCTCCATTGAGCTGGCATCGATGCGATGCAGGCCTCTTCTGGCCTGTGTCCTGCGCTGTACGGCCTAGTGCCTGTAGCCTATCAGAGGAACGGGCAGGGGAGACGCCTCTCCCTCCCCTGCCCCGCAGCACAGGCGTCTTTTTCGCCTTTTTTCTACAATGGAAGCGCTCATCTCCCTCTGACATGCCGCCGCTGTTGCCCCCCAACTGTGCTGCCTCGGGGCCCCCCTGGCTTAGGGGCCCGGGCGCAATTGCGACCGCTGCGACCCCTATAGCTACGCCACTGGCTATGGACATATGTTTAGTTTTCTTGATGCAGTTTTGGAAGCCAAAACCAAGTGTGAATTCAGAAAAGATGAGAAGTAGTATCTGTCCTTTATACTTTCTCTCCTTTTATGATTTAATCCTGATTTTGGCTTCCAAAACTGCACCAGGAAATCTGACTGTGTGCTTCTAAAGGAAACCTGTCACCAATATTTTATCCCCAAAACCCAAATTACTGGCCTGCGGAGGACAAAAAGTCATTCACCTATAAGCCCCGCTTATTTCCTAGTTAGTCCATTACCTCCTCAATTAGCTTCTAAAATGTTCTCATGTTTGAAAATAGGCAGAGAAGAGTCATCATAATCCCATGCTTGTGAGGAGAAGACTCAACAGTATTTTTTGCGAGCTCCGATGTGAAAAATGCGGACCCATTCATTTCTATAGGTCTGCAAAAAATGCGGACAGCACACCGTGTGCTGTCCGCATCCGTATGTGCGTTCGGTAGCCCGCAAAAAAAAATAGAACATGTCCTATTCTTGTCCGTATTACGGACAAGAATAGTACAGTTCTATACGGGGCCAGCTGTTCAGTTCCGCAAAATACGGAATGCACACGGATGCCATCTGTTTTTTTTGCGGATCCGCAATTTGCAGACCGCAGAACACAACGTTCGTGTGAAACTAGCCTTATTGATGACCTTCCTACTTTCTCTTGATGGACAGCTTGTTACATCCCCCAGCACACATGAGATTCTGTGCATGTGCATTGTGGTATCCTGCTCTGACACAGGCAAAAATTCATCTCCCTTGTGTATTGGTGGCAAGCAATGTGCAGGTGTTTAAATTTTATCAGAGACCTTTAGGAAACAGACACTGGCAGAGATGTCTATGAGTAGGTGATAGTGTCTATATGGTTAGACAAGTCCGGTCCTGGTGACTAGTAATGAATGAAGTTTTCAAAAATTAGATTCAGCTGCCTCATCAATTCACAAAGAAATTTGCTTTGTGACACATTATTTCATCACTAAGCGCATTTCTTTGTAAGTAGTGAGCGCAGTGATGAAGAATGGCAACTGCGCCTCCCACATCTTTGAACCACTCGCTGAATATAGCATCTGACATGAAAAATGAGGGCTTTTAGTTAAAAAAAAAATAAACCTTATCACTTTATCCATTTGAGTGCGAAAAGGCTGCCGCAGCCATCTTGACGCACTCGAAATTTCGGGCGGTGCGTGATGACTCCATCACGCTGGCCAGTGTTGCGACGTCATATGTCACCACGCACAAGATATTGCGTGGGATATTCAATCAAGAGTAAGTATAATTTCTTTTTTTAACCGGCATTCCAGTGAAAATTGATTAGTTACCATGAAACACGAGTAAATTCGGCTTTGCAGAAAATTGAATTTTCCCTGTAATTCCTATCGAAGTCCACTCAACATTGCTGGTGACATGTACATACACATAGAAGGCGCAAACATTTTGGAGACAGATTTCTCCAATATACAATAAGTGTTTGTACTGTAACCATGAAATAAATCAGTCTACTAGTTATAACTAGTGATGAACGAAGCAAGCTTCGGATGCTACATCCAAAGTGACTTCGTTCAAAACTTCGGATTAATACTGTACGGAAATCCGTTATTGGCAACGTCGCCTAAGTCGTTGTTGAATAACTTTGGTAGTTGCTTTTTACAGTGGAAAACCACTTTAAAACTTGTAACTGAACTTGCTTTTGGTTCCAACTATGGATTAGCGAACCCGAACTGCAAACCGTTAAATAGCACTCTTAATACAGAATGCAAAACGTGGTGACGTCATCACACATATCGCAGGTCAGTCCTGTTAAGTGAAGATAGAAGAAGCTGCTGCAGCATGATTAAGTGGATGAGGTGAGTTGTTTTTGTTTTGTTTTAACTCTGAAATGACCATATTGATTTGCATTCAGTCTTAAGAATGCTATTATTTAGCGATGTAACCATGTTATAATGGACAATAATAAAGTTCGGGTCCCCATTCACTTCAATAGGGTTCGGGGTCAAGTTCGGGTCCCGAACCTGAACTTTGACCTGAAGTTTGGCCAAACCTGGCGAACCCGAACTTCTATGGGTTCGCTCATCCCTAGTTCCGACTGGTACCTCGAACTTTGCCACTCTTCTGCTTCATCTCTGGTACAGTATGAATACCCATAGCACTGGTCATGTACTAACCTTTAGACTTCTTATGTACATTACCCAGACGTAACCTGGAAATTCTAGTTTGTTGGATGAAAAAAACACAAATCATCCGTTAAAATCTTGGTAAAAACTACTATTTACATTGTAGTGGCTGCCATTAATGGTTGTCACCCACCATCTGTTATCTGTTCAGGATGCTGAAAAAAACTGGAAAAATTGATGAATGGAAGATGAAAATCAAAGTCAAAATACAGCCCTAAAACTTTAAAAGCCTTTATTCAGTGGTAGTAAAAATGCCTCTTTTATTACAAATTCAACATACTTATTACATTCACTTGTACCAACTACATAATTTACACTTGTACAGTTTTGTAAAAATAAACACATTCAGAAAAAATACACACAAACAATAGTGTTGATTACATAGCAATACATGTTTTTCCGCTTCCTGCTAGCTGCAGTATCTTTACATTCCATTTCCATCAGTGTGACATGATCCTAACAAATTCTGTGTCAGTGCCTTTAGGACAATGTATAAAAAGTCGGGCAAGCTACAGTAGATGAGCTATTTGTATTCAACTTGATGACACATGCCATGGATCTCATAAAGTTACTTGAGCGTTTCATTGTGCTCATAGGCTGGATTGCTGTAAACTTCACTTTTTTCATTTGTATGTCTGATGACAGGCTTTGTACAGTAGGTTCGGTTGACAGGTGGCCAGGTTTGATCCATCTCAATGGTTCTTATAATTTTTCTGTATTTACTTTTTGATTTATAGTTTAAAAATCTCTTTATGATGAGCCAAAGCTTTCTGTTCTCTATGATGAACTCCTATTATAAACACATAAAGAAAGTACATCATTAGAATATGCATGAAATTGGCTACATTTGTCAATTTCCATTACATATTGATCTACTCATTATATGCAATCATGTTCTTCTGACTATTAAGTTAAAAATATTAAAATTGGTTATACGTATGTGTCTTTCTTTACCATTCCTCTTGTCAAGATATCTCTAAATGAATGGTGCAAGATGACTGTTTGTTGTGTTACTCATCACACCTAAAGCTGGCTATTTTGCACTAATCATCTTGGGATATCTCAGGAAAAGAGAAAGGATTTAGTAAGAATGAACACACATGTATTTACATTTACTTGTAGAAGTTTCTTAACTCCATGGTGACTTAGCATCATACATGTACAGCGCGGGAATAAAACTCTTGAAGTAATTACCACTTCTGACTTTTTCTTTCCTGTGTGCATTAGCGCTATACAGTGAACAGATATTCGATCCAGAGATCATGTAATAGCGAGTGTCTTGGTGGCAGATCATAGCTGCAAGGTCTTAGCAGACCCTGATCAGCTCTGTGTTCAATTCCCCCATGATGCGCTGTTTCCCCTGTAACTGGAGCTCCTTTAGAAGCTCCAGTTACAGTGGAAAAATGAAAATCCACAAAAATAGTGTCCGTGTCCCCACAGGTCTTTTAATGAGGGGGGGGGGGTATAATATGTGCCAAAAATATGTGATACATATAATAAAAATCCATCTCCATAGTCGCCCTGTGCATACAAAACTGTATATATAATATATTAAAACAACCAAAACAATATAGAGAACCCATTATAATAATGTATTTTGAAATCAATATGCATTTTTCTAAAAAGCTATAGAATGACATTTTAAAAATATTTAGCAATTTTCCCCAAATAAAATTGAAAAAGAGAAAAATAATATTTAGAAAAGTATAATAAATCTTGTAAATATCTTGTAAAATATTTTGCAGAAATAATTTTAATAGTCCATCAAATAAAGTTAGGACTGTTAAACCACTATATGTGCTAAATCACAAAAAAGTGTCTAATCATTAAGGGTTTTTTAGGCTTCTTTCTCATTTGTGGTGCAGGTTGTTGCAGGATAGAATGACAGGAATCAGTTGGACAAAACCATTGTTTGCACTGTTTTTTATACAGCTGAATCCCAGCTTATAGCTGCCGGATCTCCATTGGAACCCATTATAATTAATGCAGCCGTCATGCATTTTGGTAACATACGGCAGTGCTGGATCTGGAGAAGTCCGGCAGGCTGTTCTCTGCCAGATCAGCCGGCCGGAATGCTGTGCAGCAAATGTGAAACTAGCATTAGCTTGGTTATTAAAGGCTTAATATATTATTTTAGTGTCTCATGTTAACCCATTGGATGGTCAGAAACATATTTTAGAATACTTAGAAATCCTCTAAATTGGTAATATTAAAGAAAAACTATGTATTCAGTAACATTGAGCTATTGTTTTATCCAACAAATCGTCAACATTTCTTGAAGAAGAAAATATTCAGGTTTTTCAAATTATTATTTTTTTGTGTGTAATGAAAAGTTATACCCATTTCCAATGTACATCATATATCAATTTCTCACCGTTTCTCTGATTTCAGTCATTAAATAGGAACTTTCACTGTTTACATCCAGTAAAAAAATAAAATATCTCCTGTTCATGTGATGGACACAAAGATGTATGTCTCATTACAAGACATAGTTCTGATCACTGTACTGTAACTGTATTAGTTCTTCACTGTGTCCATCCTGACCAGGAAATATTATCCAATGGAAGTATACTATGAAGAGTCCAATTGAAAAACAGCAAGCAGACATCATGAAAGCCATAAGAAATTGATACAGAAAGCATATTGTAAAATTTTACAGCATTATTTTATTTTCTGAGACTGGAACATCCCTAGTGCCAAAGTAAATACTATGTTCAATATGTCACATAAAATTCAGTTATAAAAAGAGATAGTAGAAATTAGATTTTCAATCCATCATATAATTTGAAGATTTATTGCTGATTCATGTTAAACAGGAGAACAATTACTCCATGGAAATATAGTTACTAGATGCATATCATGAAATAAGAGCTTACTTCAGTTAAGACTGAGACAACAACCGTGATAACCAGGATGATAAAAATGCTGACTCTCCAAGACGTTGGTGTGCACACAATCTAGGAATGAAAACACAATCATTTATTCGAAAATTTGGTTGGAATATACTGTATATTCAATTCTTTCATTTTCTGAAACTACTGGAAGTTGGCAGTCAGATACCATACGGTACATAATGGGCATGCTCTGGCAGTGCATTAGCACACTACAGTGCCATTGTTTGCACCTTATCAAGCTTCTTACAGCTTTTAAACCTCTGATGATGCATCTGTATTTTATGTGTCAGGAAGGTTTTTTGTAATGTAACAATATTTGTGATGCACTCTAGCCAGAAAATTCAATTTAATTACAGATTTAGATAGTGAGGGAGGCTAGCATTATCTAGCAGTAGAGAAAATAAAGGTCTATAAAAATACGTAAAAAGGGGTGATGCTGGGCAATAAACAAGTGCAACTCAACAATATAGAAGTTGGTGATGGCTTCATGGGCCTTTAATATGGCCTGATACAAAATGATCATTGTGATTGTTCACCCCCATTTACTTTGCATATTGTCAGCAGCACATCCTCTGTTTACAAAGGGCGGTGTTGCCAACAAATGGTGAATCTGGGTGTTGCATGAAAGATGCAATTTTGTGAATGTTCATCCCAAATAATCTGTCCAATAGGGTTTTCTATCTGTCTAACCTCCTGTGCCCATTTAGGGGCATTTGCTGTTGGATTTAAATATATGTTGTTTTAGGCAGTAGGTGCAAATCTTCAATTTGATCAGAACACCAAATTGAGACTAGACTGGAACTTTAAAGTGAACCTCTACTTATGTGTCTGTTAAAGTATATAGAAGCTTTACAGGAAAAGCCTTTAGTGTTACACAGCTGCTTAGGCTACAAGCCCACCTGATCTCCCAGCTGTGTCTCTCATTGGGAAATTTAGGGTATATGCATAGAAAATACAGTGGTGCTTTAAAGTTTGTGAACCCTTCAGAATTGTTTATATGTCTGCATAAAATTGACCTAAAATTGCATCAGATTTTCACACAAGTTCTAAAAGTAGAGAAAGATTACCAAATCAAACAAATGTGTCAAAAATATTAGACTGAGTAATTTATGTATTGAGCAAAATATGATCCAATATCACTTCTGTGAGTGGCAAAATTATGTGACCCTTTCAGTATCTGGTGTGACCCTCTTGCAGCAAAACAACTTCTAAACTTTTCTGGTCATTTTAAGAGGAGAAAGAACATGGATCCCATATCCACAAGCTCTACATTGATCCATTGCTTCTCATCACAACCTACATTTCAGTGTAATTACTAGTATACAATGCCATAATCCACTTAATGTACATGAGGCCATTTATATCAAAGTGCATAAGCCCACCCTTAAGGCTGCCTCCCTTGAGTGGCACCTACTTTAATTTGGCACAGCTCCACCCCAGCCAAAACACAGCACCCACAGGCGGCGAGACCTAGGAGCACGACATTACCCCTGCTGTTAGACTGAGTCCCCTTGGCACAGGGCTCCACCAACCCACAGACACAGCATAAAAACCTTCAACCTATCTGCATTTTTAATTAGAAGGAGACTGCATAAAGGTTGAAGGCTACTTGTTCTCAGTTTAAGTTCTGAAAACACATGGACAGGCAAGCTCTAGACACCTGTTCACATGGTGCAGTACTGCATGGTTGCTGCTGTGGCTTTGATGCTGTTCCTGTGGGTTGGTGTGGCCCAGTGCCAAGGGGGCTCAGTCTGACAGCAGGGAAGCAGTTAGGCTGCTGGGTTTCGCAGCCTATGGATGCTGTGTTTTGGCGGTGGTAGTTGCCACATGGTGGCAAGTAGGTCCCACTCAAAAGAGTAAACAGAAAAAAAAAACAGTATAAGCACTCCTAACAAATTGGTCAGCAGTGTATAATACAGTGCCTCTGTGTTCACAATACAGGAATTAGCTCAAAAGAATATATACATGATAGCTAGGCCATAAAACAGTAAACAAGTAAAATACACTTGTTGTAAATTGATCTAAAACATTACCTAAATTCATACAGCCAGTTAGTGATCGAAAGCATATCACAACAGTAACATGATTCACCCATTGACATGTGAGGACAAAGGCACGCCGAAACGAGCATTGAGTGGCGCCATCTCTGGCCGAACATGTCAATGGGTGATTCACGTTACTGTTTTTATATGCTTTCGATCACTAACTGGCTGTATGAACTTAGGCAATGTTTTGGATCAATTTACAAGTGTATTTTGCTTGGTTAGTGTTTTATGGCCTTGCTATCACGAATATATTCTTTTGAGCTAATTCCCAGTAGGCGTTTTTCCTTGCACCATGTAATTTTAATTTTAATCACGTGTTGTAATAAAGATTATATTTATTATACTTTATGGATATATTTTTTGTAGGTTGCCCACTCAAAAGAGGCAACCTTGGCGTGATTAGTGGGCTAATGCACTTTGATCAAAATGTATAAAAATGGCTTTGTGTACATTAAGTGGACTATGTGTTGTATACTAGTAATTATGCTGAAAAGCAAAGTAAATTGTGCTACGAAGCAGATCAATGCAGAGCTGTGGATTTGTGATCCATGTTTTTTCTCTTTTTGGAATTTTTTTTAGTTTTTGTAATTGTTGATTAGTCCTGCACATCGGCTAGGAGGAATGTTAGCTCAATTAAACCATTCCCACATTTGTATGAACAACACCTTTACGAATTGTGTAAAATTGGGAAATTGTCAAACAGATATAACAAAATGTAGAGTCAAAAGGTCTGAATGCTAACCAAATGTATATAAGTTTTGAATACATGCTATCAATACTCAGGTGACTGTAGGCCGGTATCAGTTGGTGGACAAGATGTAAGCATGGGGGTGGGTGGCAAGATCACATAAATTAGTGGGCCAGGCTAATTTAGGGTCTCATGGGAGGGGATTTGTGGTCCTCTGGGAATAAAAAAGGAGCCAGGGTTGACAAGTCTTTGGGAATTTGTCCTGTTTTTTGAATTCCCAAAAGGTCCTCCATTCAACAAATTGTGGAGGGGTCCCTAATCGACTATATTATTTTAATTAGGGAAAATAATAGATGCCTGATTTAGAGAGACTCAACCCCAGATTCTTAAAGATTTGTTTTACTAATATTACAAAACATGAATAGTGCCTAGTCACGTGGATGGAGATTACTACAGTAGTTAGTTATTTTGCATTCAATAGACATTGTAAGTGATATATTGAGATAACACTTAGGCTGTGCTCACATCACCGTTTAGCTTTTGCATTCTTTTGAGAGCAAAAAAAAAAACTGGATCCTGAAAAAAAATGGATCCTGTTGCATCAGTTGTGATCCATTTGAGTTGTTTCCCTCTGAGATCTGTTTTTTTTAGACATTTGTTTTTTTAGAACTTTTGTTTCCATCTAAAAAAACGGATCTCAGACGGAAATGGCTCAAACAGATAGTAACATAGTAACATAGTTTATAAGGCTGAAAAAAGACATCTGTCCATCCAGTTCGGCCTGTTTTCCTACAAGTTGATCCAGAGGAAGGCAAAAAAACCCTGTGAGGTAGAAGCCAATTTTCCCCACTTTAGGGAAAAAATTCCTTTCCAACTCCAATCAGGTAATCAGAATAACTCCCTGGATCAACGACCCATCTCTAGTAGCTATAACCTGTAATATTGTTACCTTCCAGAAATACATCCAGGCCCCTCTTACACTCTTTTAGTGAACTTACCATCAACTCCTCAGGCAGAGAGTTCCATAGTCTCACTGCTCTTACCGTAAAGAATCCTCTTCTATGTTTGTGTACAAACATTCTTTCCTCCAGACGCAGAGGATGTCCCCTCGTCACAGTCAAGGGGATAAATAGATCATGGGAGAGATCTCTGTACTGACCTCTGATATATTTATACATAGTTATTAGATCTCCCCTCAGTTATCTTTTTTCTAAAGTGAATAAGCTTAATTTTGATAATCTTTCTGGGTACTGTAGTCCACCCATTCCAGTTATTACTTTAGTTGCTCTCCTGTGAATCCTCTCCAGCTCTGCTATGTCTGCCTTGTTCACAGGAGCCCAGAACTGTACACAGTACTCCATGTGTGGTCTGACTAGTGATTTGTAAAGTGGCAGGACTATGTTCTCATCACGGGCATCTATGCCTCTTTGGATGCAACCCATTATCTTATTGGCCTTGGCAGCAGCTGTCTAACACTGGTTTCTACAGCTTAGTTTGCTGTTCACTAAAATTCCTAGGTCCTTTTCCATGTCAGAGTTACCCAATGTTTTACCATTCAGTATGTATTGGTGACTTGCATTATTCCTTCCCATATGCATAACCTTACATTTGTCAGTGTTAAATCTCATCTGCCACTTCTCTGCCCAAGCCTCCAGTCTATCCAGATCCATCTGTAGCAGTGTACTGTCCTCTTCTGTGTTAATTACTTTACACAGTTTAGTGTCATCTGCAAAAATTGATATTTTACTGTGCAAGCCATCTACAAGATCATTAATAAATATATTGAAGAGAATAGGGCCCAATACTGACCCCTGTGGTACCCCACTAGTTACAGTGACCCAATCTGAGTATGTACCATTAATAACCACCCTCTGTTTTCTATCACTGAGCCAGTTACTTATCCACATACAGACATTTTCTCCTAGTCCAAGCATTCTCATTTTATATACTAACCTTTTATGTGGTACCGTGTCAAATGCTTTGGAGAAGTCCAGATATACGACATCCATTGATTCGCCGCGGTCCAGTCTAGAACTTACCTCCTCATAGAAACTGATTAAATTGGTTTGACATGACCGATCCCTCATGAAGCCATGCTGATATGGAGTTATTTGCTTATTTTAATTGAGGTACTCTAAGACAGCATCTCTTAGAAAACCCTCAAACAGTTTACCCACGACAGATGTTAAACTTACCGGCCTATAGTTTCCAGGCTCTGTTTTTGGACCCTTTTTGAATATTGGCACCACATTTGCTATGCGCCAATCCTGTGGAACAATCCCTGTCAGTATATTGTCCTTAAATATGAGAAATAAGGGTCTGGAGATGACATTACTTAATTCTCTTAGGATACGGGGGTGTATGCCATCCGGTCCTGGTGATTTGTCTATTTTAATCTTTTTAAGACGCAGCTCTACTTCTTCCTGGGTCAGACAGGGCACTTTTAATGGGGAATTTACTTTTATATTCTGCATTTCATCTGACAGTTTATTTTCCTCAGTGAATACAGTGGAGAAAAAGATATTTAGTAGCTTTGCTTTCTCCTCATCGCTCTCTGCAACTCCCCCCTCATTACTCTGTAAGGGGCCGACACCTTCAGGTTTATACTTTTTACCATTTATATAATTAAAGAACATTTTAGGGTTAGTTTTACTCTCTTTGCCGATTAATCTCTTGGTCTCTAGTATGGCTGTTTTTATTTGTCTTTTACATATTCTATTTTTTCCTTATAATTTTTCAATGCTCCCTCGCTCCCCTCCTTAGTGATTTAAATGCTTTCTTTTTGTCATTTATTGTTTTCTTTACAGTTCTGTTTATCCACATTGTTTTTTTCTTGTTCCTTAACCTTTTATTCCCATAAGGTATGTACCTCTCAAAATTAGATATTAGGATGCTTTTAAAAATATCACATTTTGTGGCTGTATTTTTATTTTTGAGGACTTTGTCCCAGTTAGTTAGGCCTATGGCCTCTCTTAGTTTGCTAAATTTTGCCTTTTTGAAGTTTGGTATTTTTGTTTCTCCCTGAACAAACGCTCTTTTGAATGACAGTTGAAAGGTTATTATTTTATGGTCACTATTTCCCAGGTGTCCCCCAACGTGCACATCTGTTATTCTGTCAGTTCTATTGGTTAATACTAAGTTCAGTATGGCCGTCCCTCTAGTCGGGTCCTGAACCAGTTGGGAAAGGTAATTGTCTTTGGTTATTGCCAAGAACCTGTTTCCTTTATGAGATGTACAGGTTTCAGTTTCCCAGTCTATATCTGGATAGTTGAAATCCCCCATAATAACGACCTCATTATGATTTGCCGCTTCATCTATTTCATTTAGAAGTAGATTTTCTGTGGACTCTGGTATACTAGGGGGTTTATAATAAACTCCTATTAGTATTTTATTATTGTTTTTTGCTCGATTTATTTCTACCCACAAGGACTCCACATGTTCATGTCCATCACCTATATCTTCCCGGAGTGTGGGCTTTAGACAGGACTTTACATAAAGGCAGACCCCTCCCCCTCTACGTTTTTGGCGTTCCTAAACAGACTGTAACCCTGTACGTTAACTGCTCAGCCATAGCTATCATCCAGCCATTTCTCAGTTATTCCCACTTTGTCATAGTCCTCCTCACACATCGCTAATTCCAGTTCACAACTGATGCAACAAGATCCTGTTTTTTTTACTTTCTTCTTCTGACAGATTAGAAGAACGGAAAGCTAAATGGTGATGTGAACACAGCCTAATTCAGTATAAATTAAAACCATCACAGGTAATCAAGAAATTGCATAGTATACATGGAATATTAGCAGGTAATAGATGAATGAATTTTAAAGAATATTTTTTCTTTTGTAAGAATATTATCCAGACTCAGAACCTAATAGTTACCTCCAATACACTGTATATACTCTGTATGTCAGCAAATAACAGGAAAATACAGATTCCCACCTGGGTCAACAACACAGCAGAAAATGCATCTGAAAAATAAGGTTTGTGAAATAGTGTGTTATGTGATTTCCATTCAATTGCGTATTTAAACTTAACATGGATGGGAGTGGTAGTAGGGTTGTTCGGTCACTGTGTCCTACCTCAGGCCTTCACTCCCTGGGGTCCGTTGCAGTGAAAGTTATAATACTGAAGAATGAGGCCAAAGTTAAGCGTAACGAATAAAGTCCATTTACTAAGTGCAATGTAGAACTTGAGATATATACAGTAGCAGTAGGTTTTAGTGCAATTCTTCTCTGGCACCTGCTAGGCTATGGAATCGAGTTGGTTGGTGGCAATTCGGCACTTGGTGATACTGGCCTGGTGGTCATTTGGTGAAGGGTGGCTGTATTCCCTGTATACTGTATAGCAGGTCACTGCTGTCTGGACTTTCAAGGCTTTACTTGAGGACAAAAACAAAGTATTTTCTCTAAGAAATCTGTAACAGGAGCAGGAGCACAGCAAGTTGCTTCCTCTCCACTCTGTAGCTTAGCAAATCTCCCTCCTGGTAGGAATCAGGACCAGCCAACTCCAACTAAGAGGGAAGGTTCCAGCCAACCTTTGCCAACCTTCCTTGCTGGTAATAATGTCCAGGAACAAAAAGTAAAACATATTAGATAACCATATACAATTTATATTACCCCTCCCCCCCAAAGTCTGGGGTATTACAGAAAGGTACTTACAGTTGGTATATATTGGCTGTCGAAAAGGCTTGCCTTTGGAGAAAACAAAAGCCACTATTATGCAATGGATAGTAGTCAGTGGCCACAAGGTTGTCGTCTCATAGCTTTTATGGCTCATATTCAGCTGAAAGCTTGAGGGTGCATTTACAGTCGTGTTGTAGTTCAATGCACTGATATTCAGAAGACTAGCATTCCCATAACTGCAAGTGCTGAAAATTATTATAAGGTTATTGTTTTCATATAAATGTACAGTAGTGAGTAAAATTAGATGACTTGGCATTCATTTTGATATTTTACATCGCTGTGCATATATTTTCCCTCTTGCTCTAAAAATTCATCAAATTACTCTTAAAGATCATCTGTTATTCTTAACCTTTTCATCTCTTGCTCCTGGACTTATAGTCTACTCTGTTACCTGTATAAATAAGCACATTCTTCTTAAAGGGGTTCTCTTGGCCTTTTGTCTAATTACCATATGACACTAATCTGTGGAGAGTAGCACAATTTCTGGAAAGTCCTCAGAACCTTTTTATTACCCCAGACATCCCCTTTAAATATCTAAGAGCTGATTAATTAATATCTAAAAGCTGACATACCCTTAATTTCACCCAGGTAGCCTGCCTGATGTTAGCATCGGAGCATCTCATGCATCTCATGCTCTGATGCCCTCCCTTGCCCTGCGCTGGATCGAGCAGGGCAAGGGCACTTTTGTTTGTAAACACACATTGCCGGGCAGAGCCGTTTTACTGGCTAGGGCAGCGCTAAAGCCCGCCCATCAGTGCCGGTGACGTCACCAGGCTCACTGCTGGGCGGAGGCCTCTGCCTGACAGAGCCCGGTACGTCACAGGAACCGGGCTAAATGCCTTTGCCCTGCGCAATTTAGCACAGGGCAAAGGAGGGTATCGGAGCATAAGATGCTCCGATGCTAACATCAGGCAAACTGCCTGGGTGAAATTAAGGGTATTAAGTACAGAGAATATTTAGGATCTGGTGCATGATGATAACACATAAAGTAAACATAAGGTTTTCAAATGTCAATTTTAACTCATTTACCCAAAGGGTCAATTACATTTTTATTGCAGTAAGAATATTAACTGACTACATATCAAGGTGAATGCACACATTTATATATTATAACTATTTCTGGGAAATATCAGTATTTGATTTTCAGTTCTACAATGAAAAACATAAAAATGCTTACGTGTTAGGGTTTTTTGTGTACCAAGGTTGCTGCTGGACAACAATGAAGCCATAGACTTGTATTACTATAGTGAAAAGGACATGCAACATAATGGACAGCAAGAGAGGGGGTGACATGAGCTGGGCTGGAGGTCGATACGGAGCTAGTTTGGGGTATGCATGATTTAGGCTCACTGGAAAGAAAGAGAAGGAAAATTCAAACACAACTCTATTAGTTTTTCAGTCATGCAGAGACACATGGCATATAAATCAGTATAATGCTGTGTGCCCATTGAAAATACATACATGCTTTGCTGAAATGAACATATATGTGTATAGGGAGTCAGGAGGGAATAGGCAGAGATAGCTGTCTGATTATGTTTGTCCAGCTTAAGACTGAGGATGGAATTAACCCCTAAAGAAACTTGTGCTCATAAGAGTTAAATTTATTTGATGATTGTATATAGCCATATGGACACCAGAAGGCACTATTCATCTACTAAGCTTTCTGAAATTATATTATAACATCAGATGCATTAGAAGACCTTTAGTACATGCATCTTGATCTTATTTTATAATTATGCAATGAAGGAACATCTTTGTCAAGCTTCTATAAGAAATGGAAATGTTGAACCAGTACAAAGTGGCAGTATTTGTACAAGCAGTGTTTGAAGGTCAAGTTTGACTATTCCCATTTATAATGTTATGGAATACTGTGGGCATATGTCATAAAATTATGATTGGCAAGTTTCTTCCATCTGGAGCCCATGACAAGAATGAAGGGACCAAGGTCTTTTAGGCTCTTTCCCTAAAGTTTAAAGCCCCTGTAAGCAGGAAGCATAGCACGATTTAAAAAGGGTTAGGTGCCATTCTCTGTACAGTATTGAGCTTTTCGCCTCTTGTGAATAAACTTAAAAAAAAAAGATGTGAATGCATGACATGCTTAACTAGTTTAATACACCAGACCTGGAGGTATTACTATTGTGTTCTTTAATTGCTGTGTTTGTATATCTTTTATATGCAATTCTCTGTAATCTTATGTATGTGACATAAACTATGTAATTTAATCCAGCAGGGGGAGGTGTTGGTTGACAATGTCTGGCTGTAACAGGGCTTAACCACCCTGTTCTACCTCTCCTGGTAGAGTGGGTTGACCCGGCATTCTGCAAGGAGGGGGAAGTCTAGTGTAGTTCAGTTATTTAGAGTCAGAATTAGGCAGAGAGGTCCTGTGGGAGTGAGGAAGCAGCTCATAGACCACCCATTCCCAAGTTCCATATTGTTCCGCCTCTGAGGGAAGTTCAGGACCCAAATTATCCCTTGAGATCCCAGACAGAGTGAACTGTGATATCACTTTTACAGACACTGCTGTGAGGTGCGGAACAAAGGATAAGGGTTGTTTTAAACTGATGATCTATCCTCTGGATAGATCATCAGCATCTGATCGGCGGGGGTCCGACACCCAAGACCCCCACAGATCAGTTGTTTGAGAAGGCAGCGGCGCTTCGCACTGTTTACCGCAGGCCCAGTGACGTCCCGACTAGTATCACTGGCCTGGACGCGGTTAAGCTCCATTCATGTGAGCAGAGCTTAGCCCCGTCCAGGCCAGCGATACTAGTTGTGATGTCACTGGGCCTGAGGAAAACACATTGAAGGCCGCTGCCTTCTCAAACAGCTGATCGGCGGGGGTCCCAGGTGTCGGACCCCTGCCAATCAGATACTGATGATCTATCCAGAGGATAGATCATCAGTTTTAAACAACTGCAGAACCCTTTTAAAGACACCCATCCCCAGAATACCACTAGGACAGCAACATCTAAGTGCAAAACTGCAGCTTTTAGGGCCACTCCCATCATCTACTCTAGCTCCCACTGGGGCTCGCATCCATCAAATTGATGTCATGAACAGCCTCCGCACCATATTACTTTTGGGCAAGATTTTTTTAAGCCCCTCTAGAAATGACTTTAATTCTGTGGAAGTGTAGAAAATGGCACCACATTAAGCACTCCAGCATAATAGGGTTAATCATCCAAATTTAAACCGTTCCTTGTGTGCTGCTTCCCCGTCTCCAGAGCGGGACAAAATGATTCCACCCTGTTCAAGAGCGGTGATAGAGAACTTAACTGCTGTGTACACCTTTGGGGACATTTCTTATGGTTGCATTCTACACATTTTGGGCTTAAAATCATTTTTTCAATTGGTCTTTATTAAAAAATTTTATCAGTTTCTGAAATACACAGGTTAAAAATCAGTCTGTTTGCAAGCTGTCACAGTCATTTTTCTGTGAATCCCATCATCTGGTGGCTCAAGTGTACCTCTTATGTCTGATCTCCTGACCACATAAGCACTTATTTAAACCATATTCCTAAAAATTTAATAAGAATTAAGCTATAATGAGTTTTTTTGAGGTCAGGAGATCAGAGATAAGAGCTACGTATGAGCCGTCGTGATTCAAAGAAAACGATTATTTAGCCTTTATCTCAAAAACAGCTAAACATTTTTAGGAAAGACCAATTTAAAAAAAGGTTTTTAAATTGGTCTTTCCTAAAATGAAATCATAAAAAATGCCTCCAAAGATATACATAGGTTTTAAAGCTCCTCTTATAGAAAATGTGTAAAATGAACAAAGCAACATAACATATAAAGGGAATACATAAATCATGCATGTTTCTTACTTGTTAAGCAGACAACTATAGTCACAGCCACATCCTGAACAAGGAGCTGATAGTTGGAAAGAATATTAATTTGCTGCAAAAAGGGAAAAATGTAATTTAAAATGCTAAAAAAACATATTATGTACAGTTATTTAGTAAGATACTTAATCTTGAACATTTACTAAAGTTAAACCTGCTCATAAACTCTAAAGATACGTAAACAAAAGCTGACGATTTCCTGGGAACAAGTGACCATTAAATGTGTATTTGGGCTTCCCAACTCCAGTGGCAGGTGTCAGGGGATTTAAGGATTGGGTTAGTTGGATTTCCACTGCCCGATTATAGACTAGAGCATGTAAATAATGTTTCAAAGTTAATCCTTACATAATATTTTTTTCATTTTATAGAGTAGTCTATTCTGGCATAAAAAGTATTACTTAAAGGGGTTCTCTGGGAATTAAGAAAGTTGTTAAATATATTATATTATAAATATACTCAAATACCTTTCATTGGTTATAATGGCTTGTTTTTTCTGGGGAGCAATCATCAGGGAAATAAAATCGCCATTGTACTATTAGTACACACAAAACCTGTCCTAATCACACAGCAGGACAAGTTACTTCACAACACTGAGGTAAAGAGCTGCCTCATCCTCCTCTCTGCTTTACTTGTCAGGGGTTATGATCCTAAATACAGCTGATAAGATCTACAGCTGAATCTCTGTGGGAATGGAGTTCATGAGGAGACGTGCAGTACAGAGAGGATGGACAGGACAGACTGTGGTAATGTGGGGTTGTGGTAATAGAAACTGTATACAAGTGCTGCTGCTCAATACAACATCCCCATCTCCTCTCTGTACTTTATGTCTCCTCATGAACTCCATTCCTACAGAGATTCAAGCAGAACAGAGAGGAGGGTGAGGCAGCTCTTTAGCTCAGTGTAATGAAGTAACTTGTCCTGCTTAGCACAGGTTTTGTGTGTACTAATAGGACAGCGGCCTTTTTATTTCCCCTGATGATTGTACCTCACACAAAACGAGCCATTATAACTAATGAAAGGTATTTGGGAATACATTTATAACAAAGTAATATTTAAGTATTTTCAGTAATTTTATTTTCTTAATTCCCGGAGAACCCCTTTAATAGATATATTTTATAAATAATATTAAAGGTTATTTTTATTAGGTTACAGAAAAGCCCTAGCATCTGTGGTGATCAAAATGCCCTTCTAACACATAAGAAGACACCAATAAAATAAATAGTACATGATCGTTGGGGCCTTGGTACAGATTTTACATTGGGATTCAAAGGCTTTATATATCTGTGCTGGATTCTCTGACATTTAACCATTTAACATGAAATGTAAAATAAATCAACAAAATGCTGACAAGCCTTTGATTATTAATACATGACTTTACCCAATATAGTAGAAGTAGACAAACAAATTGGATCATGGCGTAAAGTGTCATGTACTTGAAAACACAGAAAGAGGTGATCAAGGCCGCTCGTCCTTCCCTAAACAGAAAAAAAAATGAGTCAGTAAATCATGATATTGAGCAATCAATAATCTTATTCCACATACATACACTAATCTCTAATTCCACATACATAGAAGATTCCAGGATGGGATTTATATTCTGACTAGGCGTGGTATATAAGCTTTGTAGTTTTGGGACAGGTAGATGTCTATCTATGAAAACAATTTAGCTGTTGTTTTTTCGTATCTAGAATAGTTTCGAAATGATATACTAATTAAAACATTAACTTTCAGCAGAGGCGTACACAGATTTTATAGGGCCCCATGGCAAAACGCAGTATGGCTCCCATGCTTCACCCAGTTTTCAAGTATTCATGTGTGAAACACTTCCAGTCCACACAAAATGCAGCTACTCAAATTTCTGATGAATTTTCATTTTTTTATTGAATAATTGGAATGAGTAGTGTTAGGAAAAGTAGAAAACGTGCTTAATAAATATGGTGTTCATTCTGAACACTATATCGTTTAATGTATTTACACCAGACAACTGGTATAAATACATTTCCTTCACATAGTATATAACAAAACTTTCTGTCCTACAGCCGACCACTAGGGGAAGCTTAGTGCATAGGAATGCATATCGTTACCATTGACTTGAATAAAAGCTGTAAATAATCTACTCCTGGAAATGCAGTTAATCTATTTTGGGAACAGGAGAATCAGTTCAGGACTGGACCCCCTCTCCACGTGCTCATAGCAGTTGTGTGGTCTGCCTGTATGATAGGCACACCACTAGTCCGCAGTTCTTCAGTCTACAGTAACATATTTTAACATTGCTGAAATAGAAGAAGCAGAGTCCTTCAGTCTGCACTCCTGATCTAAAAAACAATCTGTTACCAACGGCTCTGGTTCTTAGAGCAGCCATTTTTGGCCTGTAAGTTTAGTATAATCAAAGGATGTTCCCCCTTCAATCTGGTCAATAGGTTTCCCAGTGACCTGATCGGAGATACCAGGACTATTGAACACACCCCAGGACAGTCTATTTATTAAGGTTTCAGTTAGGGCAAACAAGTGTTGTTTTAAGAGCAGCCTTTGCAATAGAAACAAAGAGCATAATGTATTAGAATGAAGAAACATACTATACAAGTAAAAAATAAAGTTGCAAAAACTTTCAGAAAGAAAATGAAAGTGATTATTTTGCATTAAATGCACACATATATATCACATTACGTAAAAACAAAAACACATACTTATTAGGTATCCACAAAACCGCAATAACACAAAGAACTGATTGAATAGGTTATTCAGACGAGTGTGACCTTTTTGGTGCCTATGACAGCCGGAGCCTATCCCAGTAAAGTTTATGTTGAGCTCTGCCAACCATTGCAGTCTATGGTATCAGTGACCTTACGTTTGCACATTCCACCTACCCTGAGGGAGGGAGGTGGCTAAAATAAGTTAGAAAAAAAATCAAAAATTAAAATGACCCTTTTTCCCTATTTTACATATGTTAACTGGAATGACATCTTGTCCTGCAAAAAATATAAGCCCTTTACGGCTATGTGAAAGATTAGGGCAGCATCATCAATAATTAAATAGGCGGAGTGCCAGCAGTCCAGATGTATACCAACATCAATATTATAAAAGAAAAATGAAGAACCGCAGCACATCCAATGAGAACAGAAAAATAAAAAGGTTTCTGGAAGGCTAGGAGTTAACAAAAAAAAATAAAAAAAATTAAAATAGGTTTTTTTTTTACATATATGTATACAATAGTTAAATTGTATCATGTCCTACATCGTGAACAAAAAAAATAATATATATATATATATATATATATATATATATATATATATATATATGTCCGATTCATCAAATTTTTTAAAAATTTTTATTTGTGTCTGAAATGATTCTACATGAATCATATATGTTCTAATTGGCCTAAAAAATGGTATATGACAATCAGGTCTCCTATGACTCATTTTTTCTAACTTTTCATTTATTTTTTTTCTTTCTCCTTTTCATCATCTTTCATCTCTGACTGCAGTGACAGCAATAACAAATAATGTCAGAGTGACACTGACATATATACAGGTAGTTAAATGCATGGTTGATGATGTGAACAAAGAGTTTTGTTAAAAATACACTTAACCTCTGCTTAACTTTTTCATATTAGGAAGCTTCCCAAAGCTGTCCCTTATCGGTGGCAGATAGTGTTTAAACACATATGGTGTTTCTGTAAAAAAAAAAGGGGCTTATTGGGACTAAGTGTCTAAAAATTATAGCTCAATATGGGAAGGATGCTGACTCGTTTTTATATACACAAGTATTAATTGTCAGAAGAAACAGTGGCTTGTTCTGTATGAGCCACAAAAAATTCTTTCTAGCAGTGGTAATGGCAGCAGCCATATGGTGCAAAACATAATGGTAGGCAGGCAGACAGCAACTGGGTGTCAGGATGCCTTGGTGATAACCCTCTCTGAAATTATACTGGAGGCTGAACAACACAGTACAGAGAGAGCATAGCCTACTGGGCCAGTTCCGGACACTGTTCCAAACTAGCTGCCCAGAAGTCAATGGGTCAGGGAACATGGTATGTGCCAAACAAAGGCCAGAATCAAGGTAGGTCTGAACCTGAGTGCTCAGACAGTACACCTCCATTTGCTGATTTGCATCAGCCTGGTGCAGCACATGGAAAAATTTCTCCATCGTTGTGTGGTAGTGAGGAAAGAGGGAGGTTAGTTATTTTGAGGAGCATGGAGAGGGGACTCAGACATGTGGATGGTAAGCATCTGCTCGCCAAAACTTGCGGCAAGCTGTGTATACAGTGTATCCTCATAAAAAAGGAATTTAACTGCCCTTTTGGCAACAGGAAGATTACCCCATTAGCAAGATTCTGAAAGCATGGATATCCAGTAATCATCAGATTGATTGAGAGCAATGATGCAGCTGTCATTATTCGGGATGTGCGAAGCAAGCTTGAGATCCTAGATCCAAAGTCGTCTCGTTCTAAACTTCTTTTTACTGCTGTAAGGAGATTCATCTCTATACAGCATTAAAATGTATGGACTCCGACGAGGTGTGACTTATTCCCGAAGTTTCGCAAGACTTTGGTGAATAACTTCGGTATTTGATTTTTAAACTGGAAAATCATTTTAAAACTTGGATCCGAACTCTGCGGAGAAGACCAGGAGAAGGAGGACAGATTTGTTCTGACTGAGAATACTGGCCTGTTCTATTTTTCCACAAGATCTGGTGATGCCGCCTCATGTGCTGCAATAGAGTCCAGGTACCTGTGTTTGTGTTTGAACGCCCACAGTTTATTTTAATCCTGCAGATCTTGCACACGCTGTGGTTTTGTTTTTGCGGCCATGTAGGGAAAAACCGCCAAAAAAGAGAAGCTTGCACAGATCTAGAAGCAACCAAGCCTGGTCTCGGTCCGGTACATTTTGAGCCTGAGCCCACAGTATTTTTGTGAAATTAGTAAATAATCCGATATAGATATATAGGTAGATAGATAGATAGATACATAGATAGAGTGAAGGCAATAAAGAAACAGTACAGTTTTGTTAGCTTAATGCTGCCATATTATTTAAAACATAAAATGAAGCAAAAGCTCTTTGACCTACTTGATCAACTGTGGAATACATCCTATGTTAGGAGTATGTGATGTGAATGGAGAGGCAACAGATGCTTCTTGCTCAGAAAGAGATATACCAGCATGGGCCACTTTTAGTGCCTAGGAAGAAAGAATTATACACTGTTTAAAAGCTTTATCATTTTGTGTCTTTCATGTTCCCTTGTTGTTTTTCCTACTTTCAGCCAGATGTTGTAATGTGGTAGACAGGATGTTAAAAAAAAAATTACACAATATGTGACAGTGACTTTCAGGACATTATTGGGCCATTCTATTATTTTTGAATGCCAGTTTTCTGGCAAACAAAAGTTAAAAATTTAGGTGCAAGTGCCATTTTGTGCCAAAAGTTGCGCCTTTTACACATTAAAGCTGAATTCTACGCCAGCTCATTTTCTGGCACAAAGAAGTCCCCAAGGTGTGCTAGAATTAATAACTCTTTAATATTTATTGTGCATTGTAAGCCAGGGGACTTTGTATGAAAAGACAGTTTTAATATGTCCCCCTCTGTTTTTTTTTCTTTTTATAAAGTACCATGCCTTATCCCTATAATGTTCACCCAGCGACATCAGTTGCAAACAGTGCATGCTCGGAAAAATGCTGTGTTCTCATTAGATCATATCAGCAAAACTGCAGCAACAACCATGTAAGCTCAGATCAGATGCTTGTATGAGCACTGGGAATCCAAACACTGGAACCCATCATAAGAATGGGGATACCCCCATCCCCTTTGTGAATGGAGGGGTAGTGTACATGTATGACTAAGGCTCCATTAATTCTCCATGGGACTGCTGAGTACAGCACCCATTTTACACTAACAATCAGGAAAAATATAAATTTTACTTACTCCACAGTCATTGGCTCCATCACCACACATGCACACATAGTAACTATTGAAGGAAAAACAAAATTAGTGTATACAATGCTGCACATCATTTATTGAGAGCTGTCTTCTGTGTCTTTATTACTAGGGACTGCAAATTAGGTGGAAGTGAGACCCCTAGTGGCCATGACTTTACAGCTTTTTTCAGGTGGATGCAGGCAGATTTTTTAAATGAAGTTAGAAATTTTCTATTTACACCATTTTCTATTAAATGAAATGTAGTTGTGTGAAAGTACAGTGACTCTGCTGCCTCAATAAAGGCTCAGGCTGCTGTTCTGTCCTCATGTGCTTTACACAAGGGGTCAGCAACCTTCGGTACTCCAGCTGCTGTGAAACTACAATTCCTAGCATGCACACTTGCTCGGCTGTTCTTGTAACTCCTATATAAGTGAATGGTGAATTGGAGTCAAAGCTTCAGAATAGCTGGAGTGCTGAAGATGGGGCAGGGCAGAGAGACCACCCTTCATAGTAATGTTCTTAGTGTTTTAAGTGCCATATGGTTACATATGGTAGTCATAAGAAATCTCATTTACATTTAGGTTAGAATGAGTTACTGTAGAGTTTGTTGAATTCAACACAGAAATTGCATTTACAAAGTGTTTTTTAGTTGTTCCTAATGGATTTATAAATATATATTAATGGAATTCCTGTATGTATACTATATACATGAGCTTAAAGAGCACCTTTCACAAGTCCTGACATTGCCATATAAGTACCTGACAGTGTAGGGCATATTGATGACATGTGATATCGCTTGTATTTTTTGCATTTTTTCTGGTGGGCTGCTCCGTTCCCCCGTTGTGCCCCCCGTTCTGATTTCCCGCCCTGTATGTAAATCCATTGGTACAGGGAGGAACAAACGGTAATGTCAGGATGTGCCGTATTATAAAGCCACCCCCCACTGTGTATGGAACGGGCTCAGCATAGCATCCCGCTCCATACATTCCTTCAGCCACCGTGACACACAGGTACGTCACTGTGGCTAAAGGGGTTGAAGGGAATCTGTCACCAATTTTCTGCTGCCCTCAATTTTTAATCCTAACAGCTCCAGCGCAGCCAATGACCCCCAAATTCATGAGCTCACAGCTCTCCCAGCCTACCTGCCTCTGATTGACAGTTTTTTTTTTGTTTTTTTTCCAACTGAATTAGCAGCGGGTGGGGAAAGCCAGGAGATCATGGATGTTTGGAACTCATCGGCATGTGCTGGAGCTGTTTAATAAGAGATTTTAGCAAAACCGCTTAATCAATTAATGAAATTGACCCAGCATTTTGCTAAGGCAACTTGTCACTTCTTTATATTGTCCTTAGTTTGGACACCATAAAATTGGTGACAGATTCCCTTTAAAGTGACCATCTGGATCAAATAAAAAAATTAAAATCAACTGGGGAACAAACAGAGCTCTATTTTTGTGCTCTCCTATCCACCTTTTCAGCTGCATATCCACCAATTCCTGAATTTATCTTCTAGCATCCAACATGGCCACAGTGCTTCGCAGACTACACTGTGTATTTGGTAGTCCAAGACACTTCCTGCTGGCCCTGAATTGGCCAAAACTGTTCATATGAACAGTGGTGGCCAATCCAAGAGCAGGGCTGGAAAAGCAGGAACGATCTTCGACTATGAAATGCACAATGTTCATCAGGTAGGCTAGAAGCAGTTTGGCCATCTTGAATGGCAGAAGAGAAATCCAGGAATTGGTGGATATGCAGCTGAAAAGATGGATAGGAGGGCTCCAAATAAGAGTTCTCCTTGTTCTCCAGTTGATGTGATTTTTTTTTTAAATTTGATCCAGATGGTCACTTTAAAGGTAATCTGTCACCATTTTTATGGTGTCCTAACTAAGGGCAACACAAACAAGTGACAGGTCTCCTTAGCAAATTGGGTCACTTTTCTTAATTGATGAAGTCGTTTTGCCAAAGAGGAGGCTGTAAATCTTTGAATCTGCAGCTGATAAAATGAAAAAGAGGTCACCATGTAACTCTGTTCATTCCGGCTGTTCCGTACATTGGGAACCTCAATTTGCGGTCCCCAATGCACCGCAACATCCGTGCGGCGGCTGGGATGGATCGAGACCCATTCAACCAATTCAACATGTTCTATTTTTTTTGCGGTGCGGAGGCACGGACAGAAACACAACAGAAGCACTCCGTTCCACACCACACTCAGTCTCCTGGATTGCGGACCCATTCAAGTGAATGGGTCCGCATCCGTGATGCGGGGTGCACACGGCCGGTGCTGGTGTATTGCGGACCCGCTTTATGCGGGCTGCAATATGGCCATGGCTGGGCAACTGCCGTGTGCATGAGGCCTTAATGTGATTTTTTTTGTGGAACTGGAGGGTCACTGTAAGTGTATTAGCTCAGGCCCGATCACATATGGTATCTTATTAATAAATACTTATAATACCGGCACAATATATCCATCTAGCAATCTAATACCGTGGCTCCTTATTTATCATAAGCAAATTCACTAACTTACAAACAGCAGGTTTATATTAACCCCTTAAAGACCGATACATTTTCAGTACTCCCTGCTTTCCAGAAGCCATAACTTTTTTTTTCCATTTACATAGTTGTATGAGGGATTGTTTTTTTTTTTTAGGACAAGTTGTACTTTATAATGGCACCATGCTATACTGATTTAGTAGGAAGATGGAAAAAATTCCAAAAGGGGTGGAAAAAGCCTGCAATGGGTTTCGTTTTTACAGCATTCCCTATGCAGTAAAACTAATATGTTACCTTCATTATTCTGGTCAGTATGAATACAGTGATAACACACATATCATTTTTCTTCTATTTTAATTCTTAAAAAAAATAAAAACTGACTTTTTTCTTTCCATCACTATATTCTGAGATGCACAACGTTTTATTAAAGTCTGCAGAGCTGTTTGACAGCTAATTCAATTTTTTAGAGATGAATCTACCAAAAATGGTGAATTAGCCATTTTTTCCCATTATAGCATTCACCGTACTATAAACGTGTTTAGATTTTAATAGTTCAAGCATTTTGAGATGCAGCAAGCCAATGATTAGAGATGAGCAAAGTTAGCAAAAATTAAATTTGACTGCTCTGCCGAAATTCACAAAGAAATTTGATTTGTTACGAATTAGTTTGTCACAAATCGCATGCCATTGTATGTAGCAGGTGCAATTATGGAGAACGGCAATTGTGCCACCACCCATCCTTGAACCCCTCAGATGCCACGTTTAACGCTGATCACAGCATCTGACAGTAACATTGAGGCCTTTCAGGGGTTAAACGGGGGAAATGTGCAAGGAAATCCGTAACAAATCAAATTTTTCTTGAAATTCTGATCACTTCTACTTCGTTAACTTCAATTCGCTCAACACTACCTATGATCTTTATTTTTTTATTTATTTACTTTCATTTTTAATATGGGGAAAGGGGATCATTTGAATTTTTTTTTATTTGTTTAATATGGAGGCTCCATCGGAACATTGCCTCGGATGCCTCAGAGGGTCTAAGGTTGCCATAGGATCCAAACGGCTCCTTCGATCATTGTGTGGGGGAGCTGTTCGGAGACCATGGGAGCATAGCTCTCTCAGACAGAGCCCTCTCAAATGTGTTTTACACAGCAGGCCCTGGTAGCTATGGTGCTCACTCCACTTTTAAAGAGACAACTTCATTGTACATATACAACGCATATTGATATGGGGTTAATTTGAAAAAATGTATGTTTACAATGGTTATTTACTACTATGGTTTATACAGATAATAACAGTTATATTTAAGACTATAGAAAACATACTCTAATTTTTGGAATTCCTCAATCAGGCTGGATTTTTGTCCTGGTGACATTCTTGCAAAGATGGCTCCATTCACCAGAAGCTGCAATAAAACACATGTACATTGTATTAAAATCTGTAAGGAAATTACCTATTGTTTAAATCACTGTGTTTCCCATATTCATTGCTATGGGTTCCATCCAGGTCAGTGGAGCACATGGAAGCCTTGGATATGGACAATCATGTGAAATAATAAGCAGAGCAAACCTCTCTGTTGGTGCAAGGCAAGTTTGGTTCTGAGCATGCACAGAGCACAGGATCACACCTCTTGGGGATACAGATAGATAGTAGATATCAACCATGGCCAGCTTATCCTGGTACCAAAGCAGGGGTGTAGCTAAAGGCTCATGGGCCCTGGTGCAAGAGTTCAGCTTGGGCTCCCTTTCCCTTAGTGCTCTGTGTGTCTTCTTATGTGGTACAAGGGTTTTTTGGGCCCCCTCAGGCTCCTGGGCCCGGTAGCAACTGCTACCTCTGCTCCCCCTATAGCTACGCCCCTGTACAAAAGGCAGAACAAAGTAGATAGCTCACAACTTCATCCACCGGTAAATAGATTCCCTTTACTACAAATTACACTGGGGCGTAACTACCCTTCTGTCCTGTGGGTGGGGGAGGGGGGGCTGGTTTGATCCTTGCTATGTGATCCTTACTTCTCAAAGTACACTACTGAATTTATATTATGTATCTTTCTAACTGGCCCCAGAATAAACATTTATGTGGGAGTGTTTTTTTAAGAAGGAGTATCAGAGGTTAAAGTCACAATTAGTAAAATGAAAATGATTTCACTGATTTCATTGATAAGAGATATTTGGTAAAAATTACATTTTATTTTTACAAAATAAGTGTTTAATCAAAATCTATTATACTTCAAATATTATATCCAAAACCTTCTTACTTTTGGCATTAAACTTTGGAAGTGATGTAAAACAACTTGATAAGTCTTTCCACTCATAGCAAAGTGATAGTTCCCCTGGGCCTCCTCTAGAATTGTTCTTCCTTCGACGTCAATGTTAACAGACACCTGTAGCGTGAATATATAGTAATATAAAGTTGTAAAATATTTCATTCAATATATGAAAATATGTACGGTGATGGTACAGGAACAAACAAATCTAATAGTGCTAAATAGAAACATCTTACAGTCATATCCTCTGAACTTTGATCAAGTCCTTCAACTGGATGCCAGGAAATCTTTGCTGAATTCACTCCACTTGGTTCTTCAGCTTCTACAAGAATTACATTGCTGTTTGCTGGAATTAAGCTGGATGTTCTTGCCACTGTTATGGCTGTTTGTAAGTTGTCCCCTGTGGAAGTAAAACTGGATTGTGACCTAACTCAAGAAAATCTCAATTATTTTGCCAAATTAGAATACATTTTATTAAATTTTATGCCAAATATGAACTGATCTGTATAATAAAATGAAACACAATGGCACCATGTGGTGTCAAATACCACAGGACTCCTTCAGAGGTGTTGAGTATATGCAGTGAGAGGTAAAAGCTGTTTTGAAGGCAGGCGTGGGACATACACAATTTTAGGCAGAAAGTTTCAAAGGTTTGTTAGATCAGTGTATAGATAGCTACAGTTAAAGGGGTTGTCCTGGCTTTTAATATTGATGACCTATCCTCAGGATAGGTAATCAATATCAGATCAGCAGGGATCCGACACCCAGCAACCCCGTCGATCAGCTGTATGAGGTGACGGTGTGCAGTGCACACGTGCCGTTTCTCTTCTCTATTTCTGTTCACTGCTGCTTTGCCATAGACAGCAGTGGTGAGCAGGAAGAGAGAAGGGAGACGGCATGTGTACACTGCGCGTGTCGTCTCCTTGTACAGCTGATGGGCAGGGGTGCAGGGTGTCATACTCCCGCCAATCTCATATCCTGAAGATAGATCATCGATATTAAAAGCCCAGACAACCCTTTAAGCATCTTAAGAATATGGAAGTCACCCTGCCTCTATAAACCAGGGCAGAGAGCAACTGCTGTGGACCCAGTCCATGCATTCATTCCTTTAATTTTCATGGCCAGCATGCAATAATATGGTAAATTATAAATTTAAATAACATTTAAATAAGTAGATCTATAAAATGTTACCCATCTGAATCTAAGATATAGGTATTAGTGCCTCCCAACTCTGACTGATACTCAGGAGCGGACTGGGAACTTAAAGTGGCCCTGGAAAAAATACTAAAAGTGGCCCTGTTTTGTAGTCGGGTCCAAATTAATGGAAGGCAGGGCCAGCAATACCATATTGTGGCACATTATACCACCCCAACAGACCCAAATACCACAGTCCATCACAGAATACTGCCAGCAGCACAAAATACATCCCCAAAAACTTCAACTGGCTGGCCTCGAGGAGGTCCCAGGCGGCCCCCTGGGCATCGGCCCACCAGGAAATTTCCCTACAAGGTCTATGGCCAATCTGCCCATGCTGAAGTACCAGTGGCATAGAGAGTCACATTTGAACAAAATATACTGTAGATTATACATATATTCCTTCCATTTTAATTTTTATGACACTTGATACAAGGCAAACTGTTCAGACAATTGTTTTGTTTTGCTAAATTACACTGATATTAGTTTCTTCATTTGTCGTCCACTTTATAACTAAGATATTCCATATTTGCACGTTGGATTACTGAATTCATATTAGATAATATAATGAAGACCCATTATTTTTAAAGAACATTCCCAGGATACTGGAACACAGGATTACCTGTAATCATGACTGTCCTGATGTTGGCAGCGCTTAACTCTTGCAAAACAGGTTTTGTTTCTGGTTTCAGTCGGTTTTCTAATATAAGCAAGCCAAGGAATTCCAGATCTGATTCAATATCCTCCCTATAAATTACAATTGTTTGATTATCCTTAAATGACTCAATTGTATCCTAATGTGTCAGTTACGTAAATATACAGATTAATAATCATTAGCTTAACATATTTAATGTATATTTTCTGGGTATTTTAAGTTACTTTAATGTAGGACATTATTCAAATCATCGCATTAATACTTTATCTTTAAATATAACTACAATGGTGCTTGAAAATTTATAAACCCTCCAGAATTTTATATATCTTCATAAATTTGAGCTAAAATACATCAGAAGAAGTCCTAGGAGTAGATAAAGATAACCAAATCAAACAAATGGGTTGAAAATATAAGACTTGGTCATTTATTTATTGAGGGAATTGATCCAATATCACATGTCTGTATGTGACAAAAAAAAGTGAATATTTAGGATTAGAAGATAATTTGAACGTAAAATTAGAGTTAGGTGTTTTAAATCAGTGGGATGACAATCAGGGGTAAGTGGGCGACCTGTTATACTTAAAGACCCGGATCTATAAAAGTCTGATCTTCACAACACATGTTTGTGGAAGTGTATCATGGCATGAAAAAAAGATGTCTGAGAACCTCAGAAAAAAAGTTATTGAATTTCATCAGGCTGCAAAAGGTTTCAAAACCATCTCTAAAGAGATTGGACACCACCAATCCACAGTCAGACAAATTGTATAAACATGGAGTAAATTCAAAACCATTATTACCCTCCCCAGTAGTGGTGGACCAACAAAAATTATGGCAAGAGCAGGGTGTGTAATAGTCTACGAGACCACAAAGAAACCCAAAGTAACCTCTAAGCAACAAAGTCCACCATCAGGAAGACACTGAACAACAACAGTATGCATGGCAGGATTGCAAGGGGAAAGCTTCTGCTCTCCAAAAAGAACATTGCTGCCCATCTGCAGTTTGGTAAAGATTATGTGAACAAGCCAGAAGGCTATTGGAACAATGTTTTGTGGATGAACGAGAACTAAATAGAATGAGAAGTATGTTTAGAGAAAGGAAAACACTGCATTCCCGCATACCACCATGTTTCCATCTGTGAAACATGGTGGTGTTAGTATCACGGTTCATTCCTGTTCTGCTGCATCTGGGCCAGGATGGCTTGCCATCATTGATGGAACAATGAATTCTGAAATATAGCATCGAATTCTAAAGGAAAATGTCAAGATATTTGTGCGCTGAATCTCAAGAGAATGTTTTAAGGAACTTTTATGCAGAAATCTAGAATATTATGAAGGGTTCACAAACTTTCAAGCAAAACTGTATGTCTGAGAGGTACTTACTGGGAGTTCAATATTGATGGCCGATCTTCATTATAAGTTATCAATATCTGATTGGTGGAGGTCTCACACTGGCACTCCCGGCAATCAACTATTTGAAAAGGCCAATGCACTCCGGTCAGCATACCATCAAAGCATTTAATGAGAATGAGCTGTAAATAGGCCAATGACCAATGAACATGATGTCCCTGGCCCAGGAAGAGTCAGTGGATTTCACTGGAGCACTGTAGCCTTTTAAAGCAGGTGATTGGCAGGGGTTCTGGGAGTCAGGCCATCAGATATTCATGACCAATCCTGAGGATAGGTCTTCAACATTCAATTCCTAGAAAACCCATTGAAATGCGATAGAATGACTTCTTTGTATACCATACCTAATAAAGTTGCCATCTGCTGCAATCTTCTGATCTAAAGTTTTGTAGGCAAGGCCAATAACACGAAAACCTTTCATTGTATAATACTGAAGTTCTTGGATAAACCCTTTAGGAACTATATTAAAAAAATGCAAATTTTAGCCTTATTCATGCAGAATCCTACAAACAATAATGTGACATACTCAATGATATGCTTTATTAAAGGGGTTGTCTCGCATCAGCAGAGGCATTTATCATGTAGAGAAAGTTAAAGGGGTTGTCTCACATCAGCGTAGGAATTTATCATGTAGAGAAAGTTAACACAAAGCACTTACTAATGTATTGTGATTCTATATTGCCTCCTTTTCTGGCCTAATTCATTTTTCCATCGCATTATACACTGCTCGTATCCTAGGCTTACAACCACCCTGTATTCCAGCAGCTGTGGCCTTGCTCATACACTATAGAAAAAAGCCTTTCCCTATAGTGTGAAGCAGGGCCACTTTGTCTACATGATAAATGCCATTTGTTAAAGTGAAACAACCCCTTTAAGGAAAAAAAAACTGCTTTAAGTGGCCTCCACATGGCACCATAATATGATGTCATGTAGAGTCAACATGAAAAACCTATAGCTCTGTTGTGTGCAGGGCAGGTTTTATTTTTAATTTTCTGTAGATATTATGTACATACTTTTTCTTCTATCCTTTACATTCTGTGAAACCTATATAAATTACAGATCAATTAGCTTACCACTTTCCTCTTTGCAAAACTTCATGACCATCTCAGGAGCTCCTTTCATAAACACATCATGTTTCTCCTGACCAACTTCTTGAGTGATTACAGACATTCTCTGCAGGCTGGAAGAAAATGGAAACTGGTGGACAATTGCGATTCCTTCAGCTGGACCCTAGAGGAGAAAAAGTTTGATGAAAATGATATAACTAAAGTACAATGTTATTTTTATACTTATAGACAGCATTTACCATGGCATTTAAGGGGCTAAACTGTTGGGATTGGAGATGACTTTGAACCTGGCAGCGACAGCAGTTCTCAAGCTGTATAACACAGCTTGCACATGTGTAATGTAATGTTAATATGCATGTAATGTTTGTTGAGATATATAGATAGATAGATAGATAGATAGATAGATAGATAGATAGATAGATTAGATAGAGAGCTAGAGGGGTGCTATCTATTATCTGATATTACATTTAATTGGGGGAATGAGTTGATCAGTCCAGGGGCTATCAGTTTGGTTTCATTTGTGGGAGGTATTATGGGAGAGAATAGATTACAAACTCTGCAGTTTTGGAATAAACTCCTTCTTGACATGGCAGTTCTCAGTTTTTGTATTTTCTTTTTTTTTACTGTGTAACAATGTCTATGTCTATAAGTTTATATATTTTTAAAACCATTTTTTTAGACTCCCAAGTGGAACTCAACATGCAATCGGTAGATTGCAATTTGTATAAAGCAATGGAATTTTATGTATTACAGAATACAAATATCGGTATATTCCAATGATGTGGTGTCACTTGCAGGCCTGAATTGGAATATACCAGTAATAAGTCTAGCACAGGCTCTGGCTAGGCTTATTACTCTCTATACTTTAATGGAACGCCTTCCAAGATCTCAGCCAGGAGGAGGCGTTACAGCCTCTGAAAGTATGCACGTCCATTTTATTTCCTTTCAGATATGACCATGGCATCAAATGTGATTGCAGCATCTGAGGATTAAATGTCCATGATTAGCATTACCGCCAATAGTTAGCATTATCCCCTGGTGTCTGCTGTGTGAAACAGCAGGCAACTTGTAGCTATGGCTCTGCTCTGGAGAGGGTGTCATCTTTAAAGAACCTTATTTAAGAAAAGATGATTGACCTCAGGGAGATCAACCATCATCACCACAGAGACACCATCACGAGTCTCAACGTTGGTGAATCTAAAACAAGGCTCCCTGGTTTTCTTTTATTTGCATATCTTTAAAGAACCAACATCCGCGGGATATATATGATGGATGTCAGGAACAGGGTAATTGGGAAAAAGCATAGATAAGACCAGGCCAGGAGTTTTATCTTACATGAGGATAGGGAGAAGAGATGAAATGAGCCCAGGATCTTTGAATTTGATGCCACATATATTAATGTTTCTTTCTTTCTCAGTTGTTCAATGTAATTGCGGTGCATTTTTTACTATGGAACTAAAGGTTCCTAGGGCAGCATAGTCACTAGACATGACCCTGGTCTCAACTGCTATTGCTAGAGCAGCCAGTGCTAGAATTATTTCATATTAAAATATCAAAAAATATTATATGCTTTAAAATACTGATAATCAAGTCTCACCACGCTTTTTCCTTTTCCTGGCTTAAAAATAAGGCTTGATGATGAAATTTCATTATTTTCTGACTGTGCCACTTCCTAAACAGAGATTAAATAAAATGTATAAGATAGTGTATAAAAGAAAACAACATAAAAGAGACAGATCATTCGTTATATGACACTCTATTGCAAAAGAGTTTTGGATGTGCCATAAATAAAATTAATTACCTGAAAAAAAATGGTAGCCAATTATGGGCTGTGCTTATATGTCACTGTTTTGTTGCAGTTTTATTGTGACCTTGCAGCAATTTTGTGAAAATACATCAGCATAACCCAATGGTATTATGATGTACTGACTAGTGACTAATGTACATGTTGGGGGTACATTTAGTTAACTTTATCTTGGCACCAGAATATCTCATTCTCCTTTATTGTGTAGACAGCACACATACCTCTTGAGCCTGGCTCATCACAATTTGGTGTACACTAGCTACTCTTAACAGTCAACAATGTATATTACATTATTTTTAAGATTTTATTTATATTCTTAATCGTACCCATTGTGTAGCTTCAAACATCTTCAGATCCAATGGATCTCCTTGGATTGTTCCATCAATAGCAACCAATGAGTGACAGCTTGTCAAAGCTCCAACCAATGGTCCCCATGGCAAAGTACTACCAGATGTGAAACTGTGCACCTCCTGGAAACTGTAGAATAAAATGTGTAATGTTACTGTTTGTTCACATAATGTATGTATGGTATGGCATCTATAGATTCAATATCAGGGTCTTTTCACACCTAGTTAAATTTTCAAATTTAACACATATGTCAAGAATATCTCCAGATTGATACATTGGACATAAATCACAATATATGAAACCGCATTCTATACATCATTAACAGAATGCCGTGTTAACAAGATGTAGATTGAGTGGTATACCATAGGTCATTTTATGGTCTTGACTGTATAGGAAGGCTGCAATTTTCTGGCTGGAGTATTTCCCAGTACATATGCTGAGCACACCCTGGATGCGCTAGAATTGATTTGCCATGTTTTCTGAATAAATTTGACCCAAATCAAAAGTTCTCAAATTGTCATGAAAAGTAGTGGCACTCTGAGGTCTCCTAGATTGTATCCAACCCTTTCAAGCTTTTTAAACCCAAGAGAGCAATATTAAAGCGTAACTGCCATTTCACTAACAAAAATGAAATTTCTAACATATGTGATGCTGCAGGGCAGATATTCATGAATCTGTATTTTTCAGTTAATTTTACCTTCCTGATGTCTGTATTCAGCCCTTAGCAACAATATTTCTCTGTGCCTCCATTTCAGCATCTTCCTAAGATGGCCTCTGCTGCTCTTCCTGTGGTGATCTTTGCCCTTCCTTGAGGCCATTCTGTATTCCCTCACTTCCCATAAGCCCTTGCTCTCCTCACATGAACTAGCATAGCGTTGCTAACGACTTCTCCTCTTTCACTCCTTTCACTCGCAGTAAAAGTACGCTAATTAGGTGAATTGGTACGCATTAGCGTACAATGCGTACACATTAGCATAGAAATGCGTGCGCAGTAGCGTACAATGCATATCATTCGTATGCTAATGCGTTCGCATTAGCGTACAATGAATAGCATTGGCATACGAATGTGTACACTACATGCTGGCAGGGAATGGGGAAAATGGAAGGAGACACATGAGGCAGAAGAGAAGAAAATAAGATAGCTGGGGCTAAAGGGATAAAATTAGTTGGGCTGTTATATGCAATACCTAATTAGCTCTGATGGGCAGGCATCACATACTGTACTCCTTGCAGGCATTAAGGCTGGGAGGAGGAGCCAGTGTCCTACTACACTGTGAATGCGAATCCAGGGCTGAGCTCCTCCCCCCAGAGCTCACCCGTCTCTTGTTTATCAGATAGAGAAGACGGACTGCACATGGCAACGGTGTGAGAAGAGCCCTGCACAATGGTAAAGTGGCACACATTTCTCACAGTTTTTCTCATGTGAAACTGAAAATGATTACATTTTAAAACACTAAGGCACGTATACTATATGGTATACTATACCATTACAGTATAAAAAATGAAACGTCAGTTACACTTTAATATCACAGTGACAGTGACGTATATGAGTATTATGGGTAAAAGGATGGAAGCCAGCTTTTTTAATAACACACTGCACTGTAAAAAAAAAAACTCTACAAAAATTATCAATTATTGGTGGCAGATGCTTTTTTTTCTCTGTCTTCTGACATTTAAATTGTTGACGGTCATTTTGAGTGATTCATCCAAAACAAATTGCTAAATTTTTGGATTTGCTAGAATCCAATTTTTTTCAGAAATTGGTAGCAAATGTATTGATTAGTTTAGAATTTGATTAGTTTAGAAAATTATAACCAATATTGCTCATTCTTAATTATTGTTTTTGGATTGGTCTGGGTCTTTTACAAGACTGGGAATGGGGCTTGCACTTTGGGGCAGGGTATATACTCATTGTGTAACTAACCATATGGTTTCTGTATGCAGAATTATAAACATGAGGTTTTTTTTAGGCTATTTTTGTTGCATAACTTGGATGTAGCCCTGATCTCTAGCTTCTCATTTTGATGTAAAAATATGAAATTTGTACTCTGGTGATAAAGCATACCAGTTTCCATGGGAAGGAAGAACACCCCACACATCCAATCCATCTTCAGTCAAAGTTCCTGTCTATAATAAAAGACATACAAAAACTCACTTGAAATCCTGTACATTTTTCATATTATTTTACATATTTATGGCATTTGCACAAGCCTATTCTCCAGAACAGGGGTCAACCGACTCCTATTTTCCTGGAGAGGGAGGTGGGACCTGTGTCTATGAGACACTTATGATCTCTGGTCAATTTGGCATCAATGGTGAGGATGGAAAACCATCTTTAAGCCATATTAAAGGACAATACAAATAATCGTGCCCTCTTGATTCTTCTTTGTAGGAATTAAAGGAACTAACGTAAGAAATTATGATTTCCTCACCTTATCAAAGCAAACAACATTTAACCTGCCACACACATTTATTCTTTGAGGGCTGATGCAGAAAATCCCCTTGCTTTTGAGCCTTCGCTGAGCGTACATGATCCCTGTAGATAAGGCTGCTGACAAGGCTGGAGGCACAGCCGTAGTGATAATGATCAAGGCTTTTATCAAAACTTCAGTAGGAGATTCCTGCAGACAAAGCAAGTACATTAATGTATCATAATGCATGTCTTTTGCTGTATACACAATAAAAAAAGGGTTTCAAATTGGTAAATATGGCAAATTCCATCACATCCATAATATAATTAGATTTTGGAATCAGACATTCCTTACATACAACAGGTTTGCACTAAATGCCTGTATTTTGACTGTTCTATCTAGTTTCTATGACTGCACTGCAAACTCCTGACAACCCTGACAATCCAAAATTGATGACCTATAGTAGGGATAAGTCATCAATAGTAAACTCCCCAAAAATCCTTCAGTAGTTAACATCTCATTCATGTTCAGCAATTAAATAGATTAACTGGAGTATAACAAATATAATGCCATTGCTATACTTGCCATTAAACATATACAGATGTAATTAAAAAGGGTTCTCCAAAACTGAGATATTGTCATCAGTGTACAGGGATTTAAAAAATCATCCATCACCACCACTCTGGTTCAAGTGGAGAGCTCACTTCTCCTCCACTTCTGGTCTCTCCTTCCAGAAGTGTGACTAGTCACATGCCATGCCACCAAACCGCTGGCAGCAGTGACGCACATGTGAAGGAAGAGAAGGCAGCTCGGCACTGTAACCAGAGCACCAGTGATACTGTAGGTAAGAACTTGATCAACATTACAGTATCTCTTCTCACTTCTATCACATCTGCAGCACATTATATAGAATTGTTACTGCACTTTGTTCCTTGTCTGTATATCCATATATTTTATAATGAAATGTTACATAAGATGCGTGTTAAGAACACTAAAAATTAGGAAATTATGGGAACTAATTATCTTACCCCTTGTAGGACAAAAACGGCCACTGTGTAGATCGTTCCAATAATGGCTACAGTTGCAAGAATCATAAGAAATCTGAAGGCATCTCGGTATAATTTAAAATTCATTGGTTTTGGATACAAGATGGATCTAACCAGATCACCTTTAGCAGTATTAAATCCTGTAGATAAAAAAATGTAGACAAAATAAGTATAGTTCTTATGCCCGTTATTACAAAGATTTATTGCAACTATAGTGTTTTAAGTGGTTATATAAATCTAATACTGCTTCTGTAGGGGACCTGCCTCCATTCCACACCGTACCTTCTACATTGCAGACCCATTTCTAAATGAATGGGTCCGCATCCGTGATGCAGTGCATAAACGGCCGGTGCCAGAATATTGAAGATGCGCTGCTTGCAGGTCGTCTCAACGGGCTCTGACCAACAACAGCAGTGTACATGAGACCTAAATGTTATTTTGATATAATTCAGCATCAAAAATGAGTTACTTTTGCAATTATCTTTTTGTTATAAAAATGTATTCAGATACTCTATCTACTTTAATATAATGGTTCCCTCTGGTGTTTCATCTGTATAGTAATGGGCAGGTCCACCTACTGAGTTGTTCGCATGTTGGCAGTTCCATCCTTCAACTGCCACCGACCCTATTTACTGTTAGAAGCTCTGACAGTCACAGGAGGAGAGCTGCGGGACACAAAGGTCACGCCCCCTGAGCTGTCAGCCTGAAGCAGAAATGTCAGAGCAACTGGAGCAATGAATGGAGGAGCTCTGCATCCATGTGTGGTAAAGGGCTGGTTCTAGGTCTGTTAGAGATTGTCATGTACCACATGATGGTTTTTTTCATTTTTCTCATGAGTCATGCAATAACCCCATTTAATTATATATATGTTTCTGTAAGAAATTATGAGATCTTACTTACCAGTTCGTAGGACAACAGCCTTTACTTGCCCCTGACCTGTGGTATTGGTCTGAATCACTTCCGTTCCACAAAAGAGTAAATGTCTTTTGAAGTCTTCTCCACTGTGCACTTTCCATGGCATAGTATGATCATTGTGAGGCAGGGGTGTTTTGGAGACAGGAATGCTTTCACCTAATAAAAAATATCCATAAAAACTATTTTGGTACAACATTTGTAATTTATGGTTTGAATATGCAAAATTTATCAACGGTGATCTACAACAAGAGTATATCATCATTGTTTTAGGACAGCAAATACTATTGCATAGTTATCTGGCTTTTTGTGGTCTGAGTTGTACTTTTTAATGGCACCATTTACATTTAATGTTCCAGATCATGTATTGAGAAAAAAAATGTAGGGTCGAGTAGGGAAAAACGTGATTCCGCCATTGGTTTTTGGTTTTCACTTCTTCTGGTCAGTATAATTTTATTATACTGTATATTACATAAAAATAAGCACAGGAGTCAGTGGCCCAGAGGATCACTGCTAAAGAGTTAATTCACTGCTAAAGATTAATATCCTCTATTAATCATTAATGTAGTTTCCTATGCCATTTGTGTAAATCCAAGCGCTTAACATGGGAAAGCAGCTTAGTTATCTGGCCCTACTCAGCAGGAGGAAGGCTGATCCTGCCCACTCTGAGTCAGAAGTGCAGAGTAGTCTGGTCTTGGCTTTAGAAATGTGTGTAACTGCCTGTGCAGTGTGAGGCCTACTACTAGAATCCACCATCCCTGCATGCTGAGCACAAGTGTCAAACCTTGGAAAGAAAGAAGCAAAGCATTTACAGACTGACAAAGAACTGGTGAAAGGACAGACAGTTAAAGTAATCGCTCGTGTATGGCGACAGACCTTACTGGTTGTGGAAAGGGTACATTGTTTTGGTGCCCACCACACTTCCATCACTGACTAGCCATCCATTTTAGGATCTGCACCCTGTAGCCTGAGATCTTCACAACATAGTGAGAAAGACATTTTGCACCCCTTTGGCCGATTTGAGAAGTTGACTGAATTAAATAGAGAGAAAGAGTCTCGGAGTCAGCCATCTTACAGCCTGCTATCCCATATTCAGCCTTGGAAAGATTGTGTATGTACTCTGGAGAAAACATATTATTACCAATTAATTTGTTTATGGTCTGCTAAAACTGCCTCAGTAAAGTGCTTTGTATCGCCTACCAAATACTGCCTAGTTATTGTCTTGCATCGCCATCAGTTGCTATTCAGCCCAGGCCTCCTGCCTTGCACCCCTTTACCACAAACATCTAACACCAAGGGCACTCCAGCCATCATCAGACAGGAACCACAATACCAGGGTATGCTCCGAGGAGAAGAAGGGTTGGACCCCTCCATTCACTGCACAGCCCCAGGGAGCGCTGTAGTGAGAACGACCCCAGTGAACCCTGACCATTCCTATCAGTGCCACAACTACCATTCCCCTCCTCCCGGTTCTCCCCCTGCCCCCTATATATGATACCTGTCAGCATGCTTTCATTCACAATGCATCCTCCAGTGATAAGAATGGCATCGCACGGAAGGAAAAGTTTCTTCCTCTTAAGAACAATTACGTCACCCGGTACCAAGCAGCGGGATTCTACTTCCTTACATTCTGCAATAAAGTTACATTGGAAAATCCATATTAACAATGACATCTTTACCCTGCTATTCAGAATATACTGTACATTATGAATACATTCTCTCCTTATATTGACCCCCCATATGAACTTTTAACAATGTAATATCTCATTATTTTTAAATAAAATCTTTATCTGTTAGGCAATCTGTGTGCCACTGTGTGGTGTTTCTTTGAGGCTCCATATTTTCTCCTAAAAGCAGTGGTTCTAGGAGGAAATAACCCAATAAAAGAGCAAGAGAGAATGCCAAAAAAGCTCCATGTGCCTCTGTAAAAAATTGGAGTCAGACCAGAGAATCAGCGCTGTATCTGGGATTCATACAGCACAGATCCTTAATACGGCCATGTGCATGAAACTATAGAAAATGATTTTTTTTAACAACTGAGAAAAAGACTCATAGATCCATGTCACTTTTAGATTTTTTTGAGTAATCATTTACAGAGTGTGCTAATTTATGTTTGATGAAGAATACAGATACAGCATCAAGAAATATTCCTTATTTTATACCCATTTTATTTAAAGAGGCCACGTCAGCTCACCTGACATATCTGTTTTAGTAAATAATTGTCCAATGAGTGTTTTTAGTGTCAGACTTTGTAGGGACACGTTCTTTGGCAGAAGTTGTCAATTTATTTCTACATTTATAGGAGGAATAACTGTTGAACAACACAGAGCTGTTCCAGCAATGTTGCTTTATGGGAAATACAAGTATTTACTAAGTCAGGCATGTCAGGAGAAGTAATAGGTCCTATTGAATCATTATTTCTACCACTGTGTAATACTTAAAGGAACATACCTCCGTTTTTTTGCTGTGTGGTCACCTTGATACTGTTGTTGGATTCCACCAGGTTATGAAGCTTTACAGATTCCTTTGGATACAATATATTATTTTGTATTTCTTGTAAATTTTAGTTTTAGTTAAAGTAACATAAAATGAAATAAACAGAAATATAATAACAAAATCTGTTCAATATCATTATTTATTTTGTATTTCTAAAAGTACATCAGATCACTTTATTCTCCGTACAATCCTGGATTAAAAGGTGTGCAGTGCATTTCTCCTTTAAATGGGAGAGTATTAGTTAATGTGTGAGTAAACACTAATTATTTTTGTCCTTTTTGTACTCTAAATTGCCTTGTTCATTACTATTTTTCTGTCTCTGCTTAAGAAACTTAAGCTTAAGAGCCAAGTGCGCACCACTGTAATAGGCACATCTTCTGTTTCCTCTAAATTTAAGCCCTTGGACAAAGATGGTGCTCTTTCTAGACATAGCAGATCTGTATCTCTAATCCTGGACATTTCCATTAAAGAGACAAGTATTTTGTATCATTCACTATGACTGATGGTGAATGCATTTCCCTTGTGGTAAGACTTTACAAGAATATTGGCATCTGAAAAATCTTGAAATTTATAGTAAAACACATTGGAGGACATTTATGATCCCTTGTGTCAGAAAACTGTTGTCAAAAAGTCACAATTTCGGGCACATACCATGGTTGCAATTTGGTTTAGCAATTGTTGAGGGTTAAGAACTCTGCTTGCCACTTTTCCTAAAAGGGAGCGGGAAGTGCCGGTGTAGGGGCGGGTACATTATTTTATAATCTACATCAGGAAACTATCATGATTAGGCCCCATTTACACGACCGTATGTATTCTGTGATCCGTATAAAAACGAAACGGAAGACATACGGAAAGTCTTCCGTAGTGTTCCGCATTTTTGCGGACCCATTGACTTTAATGGGGCTACGGACGTGATTTTGCGGACAAGTATAGGACATGTTTCATTTTTTTTGCGGGAGAACTTCCGTAATATACGGATGCAGAATGCACATGGTGTGCATTCCGCATTTTTTTCTCCTATGGAAAAATGAATGGGTCCATATGGTTCCACATCTTATCCTCAAAAATGCGGATAAGATGCGGAAATGTACATACAGTCGTGTGAATGGGGCCTTATAGCTGTGATCTACACCAACTCAATTTCTGCTTTCGTGCATGAACCAGTAGAGGTGTGCCACAATTATTAAGTGGTGCACCTCACCTGACGGCATGTAATACACCAGTCTTAATAAATGCCCTCTGTATATTTTTGTTCAATATTTGTTGTCTTTTTAGTTACCTTTGTTCTGAATGATTGAACCTGATCATAACCTAGAGCATACTGTAAAATATATGTAATTAATTGACAATCACAGCTAAATGAAGTTTCCTTAGCTCATGTAAAAAGTTTTGAACACAGTTTATATAGGATTACCCACCTTTCTAAGATCATGCACTGTAAAAATGATGGACACGAGGGTCATGATAATAACAGCAATGGAATATTCTATAAAGCCTACAGCCAACCAAACGGCCAAACTACACATTTCAAAAGCATAGAAAGGATTTAAAACCTGCAGAAAAAAAACGAAAAGAAAAGAACAATTAGAACGTGTACCATTAGTCTTTACTGTTCTGCAAAGAAGTCTCATGTCTGGTATAGGAAAGAAATAGTATAATTATGATATTCTTGCTTTTTATAACATCATGAAGCATGGGATATACTTCAGGAGTTTTACAATGTTTACTCTGATTGTGTAGAAAATGAAGGACTTTGCCTACACACAGGTAATACTTAAGGAGGACCTTTCACCACTCCTGAAATGCCTGTTTTAATATGTTCATGCATTCCTCATGTAATAACAATTCTGTAACATCTGTTCTTATGGCTCTATGTTGTGTCATTCCTTTATTATTCCGACTAGAAGTTATGAATGAATTTCTAGCAGTCTGCAGTAAGGGTACAGAGGGGAGGTAACCAGTTGTGGGTATGTACCCGTACAGACTAAGAATGGAAGCACTGATTGGATAGAGTCAGACTGTGCAGGTACACACCCTCAACTGAGCTATACAGCTCTCTCATTTACTAGTCTGGGAGTTATGAATAGCAGCCACTTAATGCCGTAATGTGGAAAGCACATAGTAACCAGAAATAGAGGGAGCAGAAAGCCTGAACAATGTAAATGTTGGAAAGATATATAAATAAATTGATTTTTCATTTTTAACTTGAGCGGTCCTTTAATCATATTAATGCTCATTATTTCTTTAATGTTTGTATCTTCTTTTGTTATTGCTATACCCAAGAATCTACATTCAATACAGTTATTTTTATAAACTTTTACCCTAACAAGAAATATATATTGTACTGTATATCCCTTAATATAACATTGTCTAAAAATACAAAACTAAACAGAGGTAACAATTTAAAGGGGTATTCCCATCTCACAAATGTAGTTTGTATAGTTAGATATAGCCATACCAATAATATTACTAATAGAATGTATTTATGTAAAATGTACCATTTAGAAGATTTGCCTATTTGTATTTCCATTGTCCCACACACATCAGCCAGTCCGTTGCCCCTAGTTACGGCCACCGCGCCCATGTAGTAGTGGTGGTCGGCTTGCTCCTTTTCAAACCCGCTCTGAGGTAACTGCTGTATTGTGAACGCACATTACATGAGCATGCGGGGAGACATCTTAGGATACTTTCACATCTGTGTTTTGGACGCTACCAGTCCAAAACGCAATGGTCAGGATCATATAAACGGACTTTATAAACGGATCCTGCTCCATAGAGATGAATTGATCTTGGAACAGGATCCGTTTCTCTGCGTTTTGGAAGTGTACACAAAAATGCTACAACCCTAAGATGTGTCTCCTCATGTTCATGCAATGTGCATTCACAATACAGTAGTTACCTCAGACCGGGTTTGAAAAAGAGCAAGCCGGCCACCACTACTACATAGCCACGGTGGTCGTAACCAGGGGCAATGGCCTGACTGATGTGTGTGGGACAATGTATATACAAATAGGAAAATCTTCTAAACGGTACATTTTATATAAATACATTCTATTAGTAATACTATTGGTATGGCTATATCTAATTATACAAACTACATTTGTGAGATGGGAATACCCCTTTAACTAGCACATTTTTGAAAACACTGCTTACCCTCATAGATTTTAATTTTATCCTGGGATTCTCAATGACCATTTGTCACACCATAAAGAGAAGGTGTAAAGCAATTTAGGAACTTACTTCTCTGTTTTCCTAAATATAGGCCAAGGTTACAAAGCAAATTCCTACTAGGCAGCATGTGCTGAATCAAAAGGGGCCATCATGGCCCAGCTTCAACCCCAATGATGCCAATCGTATTGCAAACATGTTAGGGGAGCTACTCTGTGTCTAGTTTTAAATCTTATCTCTCCGCTTGTAGGAGCGGACAGGGCGTACCACAGACACACTGCCCTTGATTTCTTGCTACAGACCTTCTAAATCAATTGAAAGATATAGGGTTAATCAGGGACCGGCTTGGTATCTGCTGTGACACAGGTTCACAGTTCCGCATGACAGTGTAGCTGAATGAAATAGCTGTCTGCTCGATACAAATACAAGTCTACTGGTGGATCTGATAGCTGTTTAGCTAAGTGTAGATACATTGTTTCAACATGCTGGCAAAACTGTGAATACAATGTTGCCATTTAGCTTCAGGAAGGAAGCCTGACTACACTTAAAAGCACAAGGCTAATGTGCAGCTGCCAGTCTAAGGGTTTATTCACACGAATAGCAATTTTGCTGAACAGGTGCGGACCCATTCATTTCAACGGGGCCACAAAAGATGTGGACAGTTGTCCGCCTCCGTTGCGCCATTCTGTGGGCCCGCAAAAAAGATAGAACATGTCCTATTTTTGTCCGTTTTGCGGACAAGAATAGGCATTTCTATAATGGGCCACCCATTCCATTCTGCAAATTGCGGAACACACAAGGGCGGCAACTGTGTTTTGTGGACCACAAAATACAGAGCCCTTAGGTTGCTAATTTTTAGCACAGTGGGGGCAACTTTAATATAAGATAGCCCAGCCTTAAACACACTTTTGAATATAAATAGTGACCAGCTTTTTGACATACGTAGGCTGCCATAGGGTTATGAAGGTCCCCTTGGTACGCAGCCAGGTCACTAGTTATATTTACGGTATAACACTGACTACTAATGAGGTAGCTATATAAGTACTGACATGATATGCTATTTTAATCTCTTTTTCATTTGAGATATACAACATATTTTTTAAAAGTATAAATGAAATAAAAGTTATGTTTTACCATATTAGGTCACAAACAGGGTCTCTATAGTTCTTAGCTATTTTGTTTCTCTTCTCATCAAGGACCATTGGGCGTGTTATAATATTGTGGCCGATGGGTCTTAAATAATGAACAAGTTCACTAGTTGCTTATGGGATATCAGTGGTTTCTAGCAAAAGAGCAATAGGGAACAGATTTTGAAGGATAGATTTGTTTTATATAATTGGTCAAGCCAGATGTCAAACCAGCTAGTAATAATTTAATGTGATCATTTGTGACTCCATCTATGCCAAAATGACCTTTAATGCACTTATTGGGAGGATTTGGAGAGCAACCATGTAGGCAGTGACCAGTGTGCCTCTTACATGAGACAGTTTATGTAGGCTAATGTTTAAAGAGTATAAATTCAGGGCCTTTTGGAGTTGTCAGTAATTCACCTATGGAGGGACACCTTGTGTAGGGTCATCTTGGTGTCTTCCCCATTGAGACTCTGTCAATCACTGACAAAGGGCTTCCCAGCTCATGTTGAAAACCGTATATTAAATAACTCAACTCAGAGATGTATCTTTTATCCTTTATATTATAAAATTGTAAAAGAAAGGCAATACAATTTTAACAATTTCTGTTGTGAGTGTCTCTTTCAAAAGATTATCCAAACCAGGCAAAAGTTGACTGAACACCAGTTGTATACACATGTTCCAGTAGATACAATAGAACTTTTAACATTATATACCACATGTGACAATATATGAAGGAAAATAGTTCCTAACATAGTGTGGTAAATTTAAGCCCCACCATAGGGATCATCACAAAATACCCAAGAAATTCAAACTACTCACTTTGGGGTAAATTTGCACTACCTCACCCCCTCTGAATCAACCTTGTTAACCAGTGTTGGACTGGCGTTCATGAGGACCACCAGATGATTTTTTTTCCTGGATCTTTGGGGCCCATTATGATATCTGAGGATAGGCCCATTGGAAGATCCTCTGGTACTCTGGTGAGCCAGTCTGACCTTATTGCTAACATTCACACCAGGAAGGTTGTAAGCTTTAAAAATGTATATCTATGTTCTGTATACAGCACACAAGATCCCTGTCCATGGGGCTGACAAATTGAAGTGAAACTAAGATTTACTTTTTAATTTATTATGGAAATTACATCTGAATAAAGCTATAATATATGGACAACATATATAAAAAATAAATCTCCAACACATTTAGTTTCAATTAAAAGACAGCAAATAGTCTAGTCTAAGGTTGGCGACAGCAGACAAAAGAAGTAGAAGTTAGATGAAAGACTCTTTTAATCCAACATTTGACATTTCAGCAACTATTATGCTTTTATTAATGGAGGAGTCAGACCAAGCTCCCTAGGCAACATACACCAACCGTGAATAAGACTGTGCTACTCAAACAATGTTCAGACTGTCACCGAAGTATGGTAGATCAGCCAAACTTGTGTGTTACCACAATTCTCAGTATTAGCTTCTCCTCCAACAACCTAAAGTGCTGGGATGTTTTCCAATTCACAGTGCATATTGTACCTTGGGCTGATTCAACCTCTTCTTTTGTAAATGGTTTCATTATTATCTTTTGGATTTTGTAATTGTTATTAGAATACTGCCAAACAGAAGACTCATGACTGTTACAACTGAGAGCCAAGGTCAACCAAGGCATATAGTCATGCAGACAAGCACGTTTACTACCTTGATTTTGTCTGGTAATATTTTTACGCGGTAAACTGACCAAAAATACATCTGCATTTGATCAAATTTCCAAGAGATATTTTTCATATATTTTGCTGCTTTTCTTTATAAATATTTTCTGTGCTTTTAAGTCTATACCAATTACTAATTAAGAGTTTTTTTGTAACTGTAAGCAGGTGTGGGATTCAATTTTTTAACAGTAGGTTCCCTACTCAACGGCGGACATGCGGCGTCACGATACATGTTTACATATACAACACACATACACATGTATACACCATATACATGGTACACATACATAAATACACCATATATACACTATACACACATACCACCCAACTTTTAAAAAGCCTAAGGAGCTAAACTATGGAATGGAAGTGCTCATCTCCAGCTACTGTGTCATTTTAACAACCGGATCTGGAGAAATGGGGGAACTGGCTGAATCCCATTCCTGACTGTAAGGCTGGTGGTACACAGTGATCCTGACCATGACATCCACTCCATGAACAAAGATAGCTGTGTGGCAGTGCAACCACTGAACTGAAGTTACTGCAACCTCAGAATCGCTGAAACATCCAGAAGTGTTGGATTTTCAGTGATGCTGGGGTTGTGTTCAAAGCAACTTGTGAGTCATGCTGCAACCCAATTCAGTTCAATGGCTGTTCTGCTACTTACTGACCTTTAGTGGTGTGATTTTTGTCGCAACCAAAGTTGCTGTGTAGCCCCATTGTAATTGTTCATAATCCTGTCTTGCTCCTGAATCTATTTAACAAAAACTGATTATGAAAAAAAAATTACCTCTTTAAACAGTAATTTCCAGATTGGTTCAATGTCAACTTCAATGGCATTGGGTCCACAAATAGATTGTCTAAATAGAAAAAATGTAATTATACTAGTAAAGGCAGAAAAATGTAATAATAACAAAATTGATATTTAAAAAAATGTATACACTATTTAAATAAGATATGCTGATTTTTTTTTCGGGAGGGGCCTCCTTTAACAGTTGAAAGGCAGGGCTGCTGGGTGTTGGACCCCCACCCATCTCATATTGATGACCTATGCTGAGGATAAGTCACCATAAAACCCCTTTAATGGTCATATTTTTCCCACAAACTTAGCAAAATATGTATAATTCCCATCTGAAAAGAGCATTTCCACTACCAGGTCATTAACTTGCAAACTTTCAAATTTATAGGATTTAGAGATGATGGAGATGAGCAAATTGATTCTGAACTAATCAGATGCACCAAACAAATCCAAAGCTTTGGCGATTCTTTCTGACAAATCCGGCAAAAATGATGCCGTTGCCATTTTATTGTGGAGATTGGTGGGAAAAATGACAGAACGGATAAAGATGGAAGATCATATGACCCTGGGAGGAAGGAAGAGGTAAAGGGTTTGACCTAATTGGCTCATATTTTGACAGTCAGCCTGATCAGCCAATCAATAAATAAAATTAAGCCTGGTCCTTTTGCTCAGAAGGAAGAAACGCCATGCTGTGCACACCAAGGAATGTGTTGTGGCATCTTTCTGTCAGACAAACAGCTTTTTTTTTTTTTTTTTTTTGGGGGGGGCAGTTCATAGGCTTATTGCCAGCACGTTTGCTAGTATACATTCTGTTGCAACTGATGAGCAATTGCCCTCCGAAAAAAGTTTCAACTTATCCTTTTTAATTGAGCATTTTCAGCATATTTCAGTACACAAATATACCTGTGTTATTGAACGTATTTACTGCAAACAGTGCATTAGCAGACCGGTATTAGTGAATGTGTATTACTGTAAAAACTGCATTTAATACACCCGTTTTAGTGTTATATTACTTCATGTAGTCACAGCAACACATTTTACATGAAAAAATGTGCACTGTGTATGTAGAAGGCAAGGGACATTTAATTGTACTTCTGTCTTTAAATTACAGAAAAAAAACTTGGAATTTTTCCACCCTTTAACAATCTGTGCACAAAACCTGTGACTTCACAGTTATATAGGCCTTATAATAAAATGTCTGGTAAACAGAAAAGTGAAAAAGACCCAATGCCTCACTGTCTCCCCACCAACTCCAGTGGGCAAGGGGGTCAGTGATCATGTCTGTGCTGCATTTTGAGGAAATGTCGCACAAGATAAATTTAGTTGCCATGCTTTTTGAAAAAGTATCATGTCCTGCTTAAAGTGAAGGCCATGTCCAGGAGACTCTCCTCAAATTTCTGCCATTCTTATTTGGCAAGAAACTGCCTCCTGGACTTGCAGTGGCATAATGATCTGCCATTTGCACCCCATGATCCATGACATTCTAACTCCAACTTGAATTCTATCTTGCATATGCTAGAGCATCTGCATGAGCAGCTTAAAGCGGTGAATCTATTCCTCATGTAACAGACTGCCTCAGCAGGGAGCATGTGCTGTTTTGATGTCAGGCAGTGGCAAGTCTTCAGCGACATCTGTCACGTACTTAGTGGGCATCAACAAGGTCATCCAACTGATTCTTCTCTTAGAGAAGATTCTCACACTGATGCAACAAGTGATGGTGTAAAAAGAACACCTTTCACATTCATTTTGATGGCTTCTCTGTAGCTGTTGGGGACTACACAGAAAAAGTCCTATGGAAGAGGAAGTGGAGGGTGGGGATAACGAGCTTCCACTGGAGGGGGGTTAGTGGAACAGGAGGAGGCTAATGATGATGACAATGACACTGGCCATTATGACCAATCATCTAAGTGGGGGGTGGGGGTGTATCTGGAAAGAACTGGGCATTCTAGTGAGCATAGCAATCTGTATGCTTACTTATGTACTCACAGCCATATGCTTACCATCAAACAATCTGATGCTCACTGGATCCTTTTAAACTCTTGCTATCAAACCAAAATTTTCTTATTTGCCAAAAGGAGTGCCAAGTTGCTTTATTACCTGGATACACTGTGACCACAACTTGCCACAGCTTTCAGCAAGAAGACACATACACTCGCATGTGAGACCAGGAGGCCCCTCCCCACCACCGTCTAGTCCCACCGTCACTATCACAAACAGCAGGAGCCACAGCAGCAGCCATTTTTATTTCATGAACATGATGGAACAGTTTTTTCATTTGCCATAGCAGGATAATACAAATCAGCAAACTGAGAGATATCTGACCCCATGGACTTCTGGGCAGGCAGACTGGAACAGTGTCCAGAACTAGCCCAGTTTGCTCTCTCTGTACTGTCTTGTCCAATTTCTAGTGTGAGACTGGAGCCTTGGGGGAATTACAGTTACACCTAGAGGCTCTGCTCTCTTTGCAACTGCCACCCTCTCTCCACTTTGACAGGGCCAGGCATTTTGATGTTTTCACTGCCTGGCTTTATCAATTAAAGTACAGGTTGGCCAGTTTCACAGTTTCATAGGTATAAATCTGCTGACAGATGCCCTGTAAGAAATAATTTCTGGACGCTTGGTCCCATAAAGCCACTGTTTTTCCCATAACACTGTGTGCGTTAAACACCATCTGCCCCCAATAAAGGACAATTTTTGAATGGTTTCTAATATTAAAAGGCATAACAAATGCAATGGTGCAGTGTGCTTTTAAACACACTGTTTGTTAACACCGTCAACTTACCCACAGTTATATATGTCAGTGTCACTCTGACATTATTTGCTTTTACTGTCATAAGGAGGGAACTTATAAGGAGGGAGTAGGAGCAAAAATTCAAAAAAAAAAAAAAAAAAAACTTAAAAAAAGAGAACAAGTCTCATAGTATAATTTACCTACTTTCAGGCCAGATAGAGAACATTTGATTTGTATAGAATCTATTTCTACGTTTGCTCATCTCTAATATCATAAGGTAATAGAAATCTAATGTCTAAAGATCTAATAATCATCATCACTTTTGTTTCATTATAAAGTACAGTATGTCTCAGTTTCTGCAGTACATATTACATGACAATGGTTAAACGTGTATAGTTACCTGATGCTCTGCTCTCCAGTTGTTAACCCAGAAGCAAATTTTGTATGAATGTCATAGCAGGTAAGGTTGTCCTCAAGAACTCTATAAGTACATGGTTTACAAAGATAAGACACATTAATATAATTTGTTGGCTGATCTAGGAGACGTTACTGATTTTTTTACTCACCCTGCTCTATGAAACTGTTGTTCCTCTCCATCCCACACATAGCAGATTTTCTGAACCTTGATCAGTTTAACCTATAAATGTCAAGGAGAAATAATTCGGACAAAGAAATCTGATAATCAGTAAGAATCATTTTGTCCACTATACTAAAAATGATTGGTTCAAAATTAGTCAGAGCATGTATTATTCCTACATAAAGAGAGTCTTTCAACTGTTCGTCACCTATATAACTAACAGCAGTGCCCCACAGAAGATTGCACACACATTCCAGACATACCTGTGTGCACTGTGTGTCTGTATTCTATGTCCAGGAAAAGCACTTTAATTCTGCTGGAAAACAGCTCCCAAAAACAGATTTCTCTCCTGACTCGATTTCTAACATCTATATCTTCTGATATACTGGATATAATGCTGCAAATTTTGCTTTGCCAGCTTTCAAAGAAGGTCAGAACCATTTTTCTATCTGCTACCAATCCCAAGATATGAGCAGCTAAAGCAGCCTTCCCCTCTTCAGTCTGGTTTGCTTTGGGCACTTGCATCAGCAGAGCTGGGCACTTGGGAGCTGTTTTCCTGTAGATTAAAAGTGCTTTTCCTGGACATGAAATACAGACACAAAGTGCACACAGGTATGTCAGGGATGTGTGTGCAATCTTCTGTGGGGCAGTGCTCTTAGTTGTATTGGTGAAAAAACAGGTGAAAGACTCCCTTTAATATTTTAGTTAGGATAAAATAGGTATTTTGTGCATATCCCTTTCCCAATGAGAATTTACAGACAGACTAGGCATGCATGGTGGGGTCAGCAAGAGCAGCACTCCACAAGATGAAAGATTCACCCAAGAAGGAAGTTTCTGATGATGAACTATTTACAGACAAATGTGGAGCATGCAAGCCTAGTCTGAGTTCCTACCTGCTGTCTCAGGCCATATGCCTTATACACATGGTGTTAGGAGCCAGGCAGGTTGAGATACAACATCTGGCTATTTTTCACCACTGTCATCTGAAGACCCCATCTTTTCGTACATTGTCAGTCATCTATATGTTTTTGTATTTTAATTCCCTAATGAGATTGGAGATGACAGTTTAGCTCCTTTTTTGTTTATTTGCACTTTACTAGTATACTATGCTTGTGGGGTAGGTACCATCTGCCTGGGATTGTATCGAGGGGATTTTAGCCACTTGTTAAGGAAGATCCAGAGGGGTTGCTCTTTTTAGGGGGTGTGTTCTACAACCTGGACATAAAGGTTAGTTTAGGCAAAGTAGAGACAACTAGGGAAAGTTACCCATTCTTGCCATGACCCACTCTGGAGATACCAAAAATTTACCTTAATGCTTGGATCTGCAGGACCTGGTAAGACTATTCCTTTATGTATGTGCACTGGATTTTCTCTTGTCACATTTGGTACATTGCTTTTGTGATATAGAGATACCTCTATTTGTGTGAGTTACTCTTTTTTATTATTGGATATATTTTAAATATTTTTCATGAAAAGTAATTAGCTTTACCTCATTTATTGTTCACTATTTGGAGCAAATTGCTCTGGTTGTACTATGGTCTCAGTTACCAAAAAGAAAATGACTGCTTGGCTGGGTTCCCTTTAGGCCCTATTCATATGACCGCATTTTTTCTCTGCATCCGATCCACATTTTTTGTGAATCAGATGCGGACCCTTTCATTTCAATGAGGCAAAAACAAATACGGACAACAGACCACGTGCTGTCTGTATCCATATGTCCGTTTCGCAGCCCTGTAAAAAAAACATAGAAAATGTCCTATTCTTGTCTTATTTGCAGACAAGAATATGCATTGTTACAATAGCGCTGCTAAGAAAATGGATGCAACACAGACATCACACAGACGTCATCCATATTTTTCGCGGATCCGCATTTTGCAGATCGCAAAATACATGCAGTCGTGTGAATGTACCCTTATATTGCAGGCACTGTAACAGCCACTATGGCTGCCACAGTTGTACAGTAGCTTTCCACAGGTATAAGGAACATGGTATTAAAATGCTATGACCAATACTATATTATAAATTGATAATCACAATATTTTATATACTAATAATAATATATCAAATCACAAATATAGTATATTACCTTCAGATCTGTCTTTCGAATAGCCTTGTTAATGACAGACTTCCCATCAGCAATCAGTGGCTGCGCAGTAGTATTCAGTGATATGTTCAGATTCTGAAGTTGAATCCATGTCACCCTCTTCCTAAAATAATTTTCAAATTCATCCTGTGTGAGCAAGAAACAATTATTGTATAACATTGACAATATATTTCTAGCATATTTGCAAACATATTTTTAGTATTCAGTTTACAGGCTTTTTTTTATTTTATTGCCTTTTTAACAAAACAAACCTCAAGAATAAATAACTGTAGCTGTTCTATTCAATACAGCTACAGTATATGGGTTACTACTACTCCCTATGGGGTGATACTTATATAAACAGTACTTACTGTTGTTTTCAGCAACATAGTGTCAGCATCTTCCAAGCAGCATGGAATACAATGTGCCCATACATGCCATTCAGGCTTCCAATAGAAAATCAACCAAAGCAAGCCACAGGTAAATATATATCCAAGAACACAGAGGAATCTTCTGTATGGTTGTTCTCTATAACCAAATATTTCCTATAAAAATCAATTTGTGCCACATTATAAAATGTCTTTAAACATTTCTTAAGGATCTCAAAATGTATACAATATATTGAATAGATGAAATGACATTTCAATGGCTGTTCAAAATGGGTAAAACTAATATTAGAATGACTATTATGTTCCCCCCCCCACACACACACACACACACACACACACACTTCTGGAGGCATTTGTACAAAGTCATGGTCACACATTCATCCTGCCACGCCGTTCAACACTGGATAGTAGGCAGTATACAGCAAATCCTTTCCATACTTGGTGTTAGCGTTAGTAATGACCTGTTTTCTGCACCACAATAATTTATTGGGCTTTTAAATTTGAGGATAAAACATGAAAGAGACACAGCTGCTTAAAGGAAGTGAGATGTGCGTCAGGTCTGAGCTACACTGGTCAGGATTAGGTTATTTTTTATCATGTATTCCCTATTGAATTTTGGTGTTATAATATGTCTTTTTGCACAATGCCCTTTATTTATTTGATTGAGATCTATAGTACTGGTGGGGTGGAGGATTGGTCTGCGACATTTTTTAATGTTATTTGTGATGGATTAATAAAATATACATTTATATTAATTGTGTACTGTGTATATATTCTTAATTGGTGTAGTAGATTTATTCTAATATACACAGTTGTGACTCTCTAGGAGCCATTTTGTATATTGGTGTAATTAGATTGGATGTAGTAAACAAGACTGTCTAGCAAAGCTGCATGTGTAAGAATGGCCATATAAATGACAGCTATAGCTGTAGGCAAACCTTGATTGACTTTCATTATCATGTTATTATCAGGTAATTTGAAGGAAGTTTGTCACCTCCAAAAGCGTGGGATAGGCAGGAGCCTCAAAACATCACTATACCTACCGTTGCGAAAATCTGGTCCTATGATCCTGCTAATTGCTTCTTTTATTTTCAGGCAAATAGGGTTTTAATGCACCATAACTCATCAGTAATGTTTAAATACCTTCCCCTCTTGTTTGATTGATAGTGCACAAAATTTCAGAGCTTCTAGTAATGACACGGGGGAAGCTAGGTGCATTGAACTCATGGTGCACCGAAAACCTTATTTTCATAGAAATTGAAAGAAACATTTCTTAGGATTAGAGAACTTGATTTTCACAGCAAAGGCTATGTTTCAGGGCACCTACCCTACAAGGCAGTATGTTTGCTTTGAAAATGATTTTAGAGGTGGCGGAATAGGACAATCTAGGCATAGACGCATCATATTTGCCAAGATAAAGTAGATGTAATAAGACAAAATGCATGTGGTTGCAATTTAGCTTTGGACAATTTGTTAAAGCTAGTACTGATATCACCTAATAGCACTGGTATACGCTTATGCCAACTAAATGAGGTATTATTGCTCTACATATTCTAGAATAAATTACACATTTATTATGCATTATATGCTTTTCCATTTGCTTTATGTTGTCAGTAATAGTAGTACTAGTTAATAATTAAGAAAACAATAAAGGAAACAAAAAAGACAATAAAGCTATATATGTATGAGCAGTTCAGAGATTTGCACTAAATATTTCATAACATGCCTATGTCCTGCGCGTATGCAGCAAACATTAACTTGACACTAAACATATAAAATATTCTGTTGTAGCAAATCTTAAATGGACACTGTTGGCTGCCATCACTTATTTTACCTGTTGAGTGTCAAGTTAAGCTTTGCTACATCCGAGTGACTCGTAGTTATTTTTTTTACCTATAAAATGCCTTATCAGTTTACAATACAATAAACGAGTCTCACCATCTCATTTTCTTCTCCTTGGTTAAGAATGGACTGATGCTTTTTATCACCATTGCCCTCCATGAAAGTGTTATTTTCTGTGAATGTATGCCCAGTGCCTTCCTAAAAATCACTGTCTGTCAGTGACTGCTCTGCACTAGTTATAGTTTTCAGGCTTGCCCTATATCAATCATTCATTCACAATGTGCCTTATGTATCCTCTGCCCCAGGAACACACCCCTGGCAATATGGTGACAATGTTCAAGACTGATAAATTGCCTCATAGTTTTGAAATATGCGGATTAGCATAGAGTTATTGCGTGCTTCTAGAGAATTTCCTTTATTGCCTAAAGCAATTTGATGTCAATTGGCTATGGAAGCCACACTGGCAAACTTAAAAAGAAAAGTTGTAAGAAACCTGAAATTGTCTGGAAGCCACATTTTATTGTCAAACTGAAGGGGGATCTAAACCCAGAATATAATAACAACCAACAAAATATAAAATAATCTACTTATGTGTATTTGTCATTTGCTTATTGCTTATTTCATCAGATATCATCATAATTGCAGGCTAGAGATGAGCGAACCTGTCAAGGTTGGGTTCGGCAATTTATTAAAAAAAAGTTTGGTTTGGACCCAAATAGGTTCGGTCCCAACTAAAATTGCTCCAACTGCCCTGAAAATTGCTATATAACACCCTCTAGTCCCCTAGGATTCTGAATTTTTAGGAAAATGTTATCTTATTTTGTTCTGGTGTTTGCGGTGCCAACTGGGTCTGTATATCTGTATCCCCCCATTGTGGCCTTGTTACTTATGCCACCTGCATCTTATGACACATCTGTTGCTCCAACTGTGTTATTTTGGACCGTAGTTTATGTGGTTTTTTTTGTCTTTACCAGATATGTGAGATTCTTACTTAATATGTACTATGAAGCTGATATTTTTAACCATATAGTGTTCACAGAATGTACTTTTCCTCTTCAGTGTTCTCATATCTTCCCTCCTGCACATGTGAGGGTCCATTCTTTATAGGTGTTTCATACATAGCTATGGGTAAATGCCTGTTTGACGGCGTTGACAAACAGCATGTTTAAAAACACACCTCACCGTCACATGTGTTATGCTTTTTCATATTCCAAATCTTCCAAAAATTGTCTCTTGTCAGGGGCAGATGGTGTTTAAACACACATGTTATGATATATGTATATATATATATAGTATATATATATATATATATATATACACAGTATATATATATATATATATATATATATATATATATATTTTTTTTTTTTTTTTTTTAAAGGGGAAAGAGTCTGAATGCCTGCCCATATGACACATACAAGGGTTAATTGTCAGAAGAAAAAGTGGCTTCTTGTGATCAAGCCTATAAAAATTCTCCCTTTTAGCAGCAGCAGTGCCTCAATAGTAGCAGCAGCAGATGCAGCATAGCATTAAACATACAAGGCAGGGAGTGGAGCTAGCACTGGCAAGCAATGGTTGTGTGAATGGAGCTGCGCTACACAGACACCTCTCTAACCTAACTATCATTAGCAAATCAGCAATGCAAAGACTGGAGATAACTCCAAGCTCAACAAGCCCCTATCTAACAGTGGGGAAATTTATAAATTCATAAAAAAAGACAGCAGCTACATATGTGGCGCTCGATTCCAAGATGGTGTCTGCATCTCCGAGCTCAGTGAAGGCGGGCCAGATGCTTCTGATAGAGACAATGAAACTAAGGATGCCACAATCTGCCAGGGCCTACCAATATCCTAAAAAAATATTTGAAACAGGCTCTGTCTAAGGCCCTAGAACTAGTGCTACATGAAATAGACTCCCTCTGTCACTATGTGAGATACATATGGAGACGGGTAGAAGTCCAGGAGACTGTTCAGACCGCAGTACTGGAATACCAGTCAGCCATTTCATGCTGCCTTCAGAAGTGCAAAGCCCATCTAAATACCATGAGCACGGCCCAGGAAGATCAGGGCTAGTGAAGAAACTTAAGGTTTCAGGTGGTGCCAGAGACAGTTATGCCTGGATATGTACCTGAAGCTATTAAATCTATCTGATTTACCTTATTCGGCCTGGGCTCATCTCCAGAGGTGATTTTAGAAAAGGCCCATCCGTCCTCCACTCAAACCGTTGGACCCCCCAAGGGACATTGTTTGCAGGTTACTTAATTTTCAGGATAAATATGATGTACTGGCTAAATCCCGAGATGTGCCAGAAGTCTGGTATGAGGGACATCAGATCTATATTTATCAAGATTTGGCTCGTGTTACATTAAAAAGGGCAGGATGTTAAATCCACTGACCGTCTTGCTCAGGAATCAAAAAGTGATGTACCGCAGGACATATCCCTTTGGCTTGTTTGTTTTTTTGTTCTTTTTTACAACAGTCGTCGCCTCACAATAGCTACCTAGGCTGATCTATGCCCTGTGTTCGACCACTTAGAAATCTCGACTATGGAAATTGAAAATTGGGAGACTGACAACATTGCCAGACATCCCTAGGGTGGCCCCATTTCATCTCCAACAGACACCAAAGGCTCAACGGACCAAGAAGAAGACCTAATAACTGACCCTGAGGCACATAGTTGTGGATGCTGCATGAATGGAGATATTGCCTGAGTTAGCGGTCTTTTCATACCCCATTTGGGACTGCTGGAATGCACCCCTACTTAATTGCTAAACATTGGGACACCTATCGTACCAGCATTGAATCATACTTGTTCTTACTCTCTGGGCGCCTCTTTGCTCCCATCTCACCAACTCTTATTACTGGTTCCTGAAACTAATATTGCTTACCTGTTTAGTACTTATTAGAGGCTGCCTTACTTGTACTTCTGTTCTTGTATCTGTTTCCCATTTTATTCTTTCTCTGTACTTCCTTTCTTTATTTTATTTACTCTATTTTGCCTACTCCATCTTCTGTATTTTACTAAGTAAATGCTGATCGGACCTAAGCTCTAAAATACAATATAACCAGAGTAGAACGTGTGTCTGGAGGCTCTAGGTTATTGGAGGACCCTTCTTTGGATACATAGTTATACGACTGAGCCTGACATTAGGTAGAGACCATGTCATTAATGGTTTTACCTTATTCCTCCCTCACTATACTACTGGGAGTAGCCTCAATTAAGATCAGAGGCCCACTTCTCACTGAATATGACACATTACTTGTTTGCTGTTTTGTTAATGTTTTTCTTTCTGCCAAACACAGGTCTCCACTGATTCACCTATTATATGTAATCTATTGTAAGGATGTCTTGGAGCCACAATGGTGCCCTTTTAGGGAAGATAAACACCATATTGTCTCATTTCAACACACTGCCTCTATTTACACTTCCTCAGCTGGCCCCATCTCTCTTAAGCTGAATGATGGTTGACAAATTAGTTGCCTCATACAATGTTCATGGTATTAATTCCTCCTTGAAAAGTCGCCAGATATTTACCACATTGAAGAGAAATCAGGCCACTGTCATTTTTTTTTTTTTTTTACAAGAAACACACTTCAAATTCAATCACTGCCCTAATCTATCCTTTTCTACTTTTTCAATGGTACCACTGTGGGGCTAACTCCTCAAACTCCCGGGGAGATAGCATCAGGCTCCAGAGGCATGTCCCCTTTAGGCTTTTAGCGCAGATGCCAGATAACAAGGGCAGATACTTAAAGATTAAGGGGCAAATGGGTTCACAGGTCTACACATTCATCAATGTATATGCCCCAAATGTCGGACAGGTTACCTTGCTCATAAATGTTCTGTCCCTTGCTGACTCCTTTAGAGAAGGCATAACTTTCCTCAGCAGAGATCTAAACCTGGTATAAATCTGCTCAATCGCAATGAGCTCTACATTCTCTTAAATCCAAACTGTGGGATTGGCACCTTGTGGATGTCTGGCGCACACTGCATCCCAGCACCGCTGATTACATGTATTTCTCTACAGTTCTCAGCTCTTAACAGTGCCTGGATTACATATTTATTTTTAAAGAACACCCCCAGCTGTGTTCAGGGGCGGATATAGGCTCTGTTCTTCTCTCGGACCACTCCCCTATATACTCCTATCTCGATCCCTCGACAACCCAATAGACCAATGAAGTGGCGTCTCAATGAATCTGTTTCGGGTAATCCTGAAAGGCATGTCTTTCAACACTAATTGAGGACTAAGACTACACACGCCCAAAAATAGGCTGTAAACACTAAAGTGAACAACAAAAAATAACCAAGTAGTGTGTACCAATCTATAAAATATACCTTTTATTTATATAATTATTAAAAGAGGGAAAAAAAAACAATGTTCATATACATAAATAGACAATTAGGATGCTCGGCCGCATCCAAACAATTATGTAATCACACAGTATCAAATTGCACAAACCCTGGACATCAAATGTTGAGACAAATAACAGTGGATTAAAACACACCAAAACTACTATGGTCGGTAGTAGGATCATACACAGAATGCTGGGGTTAAACAGACCACAATATTTAGTCTAAATGAGAGGCTGCGAGAGGCTGCGGTTTGTGCACAAGAAACGCAGACCCCCCTCTATTACACAGACCTATACCCCCCAGGAAAACAACCTAGTTAAAGAAAATCAATGCCCTGCAAATACAGTATGCCGCATGCCTATTCCCGACATGCATGTTTCACTTTACAAACATTAAAGCTCATCAGGGGACAACAAGCAATGTAGTCTACAAAGTGCCAAAGCGCACCTATTAATGCAGTAAATACAAACCCAGAGGACGAGGGACAAAAAAAAAAAAAAAAACAACGCTAAATGACTGCATTGCCTCTTTTTTGCCTCTAACATCTATCTACCTAATAAAAGTTAAAAAAAAAAACATACATGGGAGAATGTCTATGGGTAGTGGTAGTAGTAGTGGTAGTGATAATAGTGGCAGACACGTAGCAATAATAGTGGTGGCAGTGGGGGAATAGCAGTGAGACGCAGAAGCTGAGGTGGCGGCAGCAGCCATATGGTACAGTACATGTTGGCAGTTAGCAGCATCCATACAGAACATGTTGTTAGGCAGACAGCAGCAGTGGCATGAAGGTGGGAATGGCATGATGGAGGAAGCAGCAGCCATAGAAAAGAAGTTGGTAGTGTCACGAAGGGGAGAAAGTTAGCCCTGAGAGTCCACCCACAACGTTGTCCCTGCCCGATTGCATGACCCGCCCTAAGTAGCGGTCCACAGCAGAACGGCGGTCCTTAGCTTAGCTAAGTGCTGGACCTTAAAGGGAAGGGAACAATGGGAGACAAATAACAAACAAATGACAGAATAACACAGAAGCGAAACTTTACCAAGCCGGGGTCCAATACTGAGAAAGTGATCAAATCCAAATCAGAGACACAAACTGGAACCAGGGGAAGCCAAAAGTCAAAAGCCAAGAGTAGCGTCAGTCCAAAAGGGTCAAACAAGGTCAGGGTCTCAGGTAAACAAGACGAGGTCAAGTCCAGGTATAGTAAATGGAAACAAAGAAGCTAGTGTGGTAAATCTAGAGAAAAAACAATCACAGCCAATATGTGGCCAGCAGGCTGTCTTTTTAAATAGTGCACACTGAGGGGTCACGTGACCCGCACAGTGTGCCTTCCCCTGCTCATTGTCAAAGGAACGAGGACGCCAGCCACACTGAGGGAAACCCGTGTCGCCGGCTCCTCTCCGCCCCCTGTAGCTATTTAGATGAGGGCTCCGGCCATGTACGCCTCCACACAGGGATGCCGGCAGTGCTGCAGAGAGGGAGCGCACTGCCGACTGCCTGTTACAGGTAGTTAGGCAGCAGCAGTGGTATGATGGAGACAGCAGCATCTAAATGGAAAATGATGGTAGGCAGACCACAGCAGTGGCATGATGGTTGCAACTACCTGCCCATAAAAGCTGCTCCAAGTGTCCACCATGGAGTGCAGATTGCTGCCCATTAAGAATCGGAAGGAGCAGTCCACAGTGTCAATGGCATCCCCTGATCCCATTGTAGACATGGCCCTGGCTGTTCTTTGGGAGGTATGTCACCTCTGCTGTTTATCGCTGCCACAAACACCCTCCTCTTCTGATGTTTCCTCCTCCTTGAAACCCCTGTCCAGCTCCCAGGTCCTGTCCAGCACAAAAAGCATCCTCACCCTCCCTGCCATTTGTACCAGAATGTGAGGTATCATGGTGGGCTCCTTGGCTCACTTCCCCCTTGCTTTATTTTCCCCGACTGTCACTGTTGCTGCCCCCACCGCCAATGCCATGGCTACAGGTGGCAATATTACCACCACCAACACAGCTATGCATGGGGTCCCCAGACTCCTCCTGAACCTCCCCTTCAGGCCATCCCAAACACTGATTGCTCTCACACAAGTCATTATCAGAGAGACTCTCTTGACTGCCTGCTGTATGGTGTGGTGAGGTTTTCTTACCAGCAAAAAGAAAGGTACACCATTAGGAAGGTGCAGTAAAGACATAGAAGACTCCACTGAAAGCCTTCTCTAGAGCTGCAAGGAGGAGGAGTAGGGAAAGGCCGTGACCTTTGGCTCCATAGCAGACTCAGAAGGCAGATCCATGCTGTCCTGCTGCAACAGAGAGGAGGAGTGAGCCTTCCAATCCCCGATCTCATCCTCTATCTCCTCAATAACAATGTTGAAGCCAGGAGGGACAGGACCAGGGGCGTAGCTGAAGGGGGTGCAGAGGTAGCAGTCGCTACCGGGCCCAGGAGCCTGAGGTGGCCCAAAGACCCTTGTGCCGCATAAGAAGACATACAGAGCACTAAGGGAAGAGGGCCCAAGCTGAACTCTTGCACCGGGGCCCATGAGCCTTAAGCTACACCCCTGGACAGGACCTTTCAAAAGCCAGCAGGGACAACTACTACTACTACTACTACTTGCAGTGACTGGGACTGCAAGAGCAATGTGTGAGTGAGGTGGCCTGATGGGTCTAGTAGATGCAACTCACATTTCTGTAGCTCCGGGTGTGCAGTGATGGGAAGGAATGCACTGGATTCCTTTGGGGCACACTCTGGTGTTGAGGGATCTCCTGCCAGATGTTGGTTAAGGTGCCCTTGGTGGTATAAGATGCAGGGAAGGCAGGGTCCTTGAGGTTCATGATGCCAGCATCCTTGGTTGCAAATGTAGAATAGAAATAATGAGGAGTCAGTTTGAATAAATAAATTGAACATTTACTGAGAATCACTTGCCTTGAGGTGAAGGTTACAGGTTCAGTTATCATGGAGGTATTTAGATACACTTCTGTTCTTACTTGTACTGTAATTCTAGGTAACAGGCTCAATTGAGACACTAACAGGCTTCAATGTTCTGATGACACTAATAATCCTTTATTTGTGCTTACTAGGCAATTGGTCCACTTCCTAACAGCCAGGTACTGGATATAATATAATCTTGTTCTCTGTCTTTCTCTCTCTTTCTTCCTTTCTGCAACCTACAGGGTTGTCCCTAACGGCTTGTACTGGTTGCTAACAGAAATGGTTTCACATGGTTCATAGAAGAATGTGGTAAAAGACAACCTTGCTCTTAGTTGTAGTGGTGTGTCCAGGTGCTTGCGGCTTCTCCTGGTCACTAGGTGCTGTGGAATCCATAAGGTAGAGAATTCTGCTATCTCCACTATACTTGATCAATATACAAGTCTACACTGGTCTGTGCTGAGTAGCTTCTGATGATTCCTCCATCAACCTCCCGCAACCTGGCCACTGCAAAGGGTACTAAAGTGGTAGCTACATGAGGGACTTCTCTCTAACTCTCTTCACTTTGAATTGACTTTCTCCTCACTTCCTGTGTCTAGCCTGTCCCTTTTATAGCAGAACGTACCACCACCATTTATTGGTGACTAATATGAAATGGTGGTTTACCAGCCTGTTAATAGGAAATTTACAGATGTACATGTACTTCTACCCACATTCTGGACCTGGATCTTTTGTTTGGAACCCTTCCATTTCCCTGACATTTTGGGCCTAAATATACACAGTCACACAAAGTATGGAACAATTTGCAAATCTGGTTTCTAGAAGGCGAATATGATGTCCTTCCCATTCCACAAACACACTGAAGACATTACTACTGACAGTTGAATAATGCAGTATCGGCACCACTAACAGATTTTGGCCTTTTGTCTTTTGGGCATTAAAATATTCAGATAAAAAGCACCATCACCACACCAATACTTTAACTGTCTAGAGATGCACCAATCCGGATTTCGGCCTAGTACTTCACGTTATCACTCAGAAATGTAAACAATTTGGTACTCTTTGTATTGTAAGACATACTAATATACTATTTTCCAACTAAATTGAAGTGCCTACATATGCACTGACACAGATTTCGGTCTAGTATTTCACATTATCACTCAGACTAACTGAACCGCTAGTCCACTACCCTTTGTATTGTAAGACAAACGTATGCTATTGCCCCAAACGTAAACAAAAAAACATATGCTATTGCCCCAACTGGCCCACGACGACCAATCCACTTTCCAGGAAACTGTTCATCTAGGAATGCTTGGACTTGACACCCATAATGTGGTGGTGCAGCATCTTGCTGGAAAAACTCAGGGAAAGTGCCAGCTTCAGTGCATAAAGAGGGAAACACATCATGTAGCAGTTGAATGACCCCCTTAGACTTTTATCTTTGGGGTCATCTGAAGGCAATTGTTTATGCTGTGAAGATACAAGATACAAGACCAGAAACTATGGATACTGGAAGCCTGTGCTAGCATTTCTTCTGCGGTGTTGCTATCAGTGTGTGAAGAGTGGGAGAACAGGGTTGCATTGACAATCCAACAAAATGGGCATCACTTTGAACACATTTTATAAGTGGTCAGAAACTTGTAAATAACTCATGAAAGAATTAAGTTATGTTAAAACCAAAATGGCTGACTTCAAAATAGCCGCCATGGTCACCACCCATCTTGAAAAGTTTCCCGATCCCATATACTAATGTGCCACAAACAGGAAGTTAATATCACCAACCATTCCCATTTTATTTAGGTGTATCCATATAAATGGCCCACCCTGTACAAATATAACCCAGATAAGTGATTATAGTGACAGTCAGTGTGTCAGAATGTCTGTTCTGATGGAAACCTTCTCCATCAGACCTTCCTCTCTAATGACAGTCATTATTACTCAGGTGTAAGGCTATTATGGGGTAACAGTGGACATTATAGGGAAAGAACTCACAGCATGCCCAGACTTAAACATTACATAGAGAAGGGTATAAGAAGGGGAGGACTACAACTCCCAACCTGTCCAGACTGTTATTATAAGGCATCAGTAGTCATTACATGGAGAGTCTAATAGAGAGGCAGACAGCATCCAAATTGTGAAAAATGCAGTACCTTTAATCCATAGTAGTGCATTTACAACTCAACAGAATGCAATGTTTTAGCTGACACTCAGCCTTTTTCAATCCTGGGACCGAATATTTCAAACTATAAAGGCTGTATTAACCTTTGTTTTGATTACATAGAGTATTTGACAACCTATAGAGGAAAACCACTAACTTCACACATACACATAGCACAAAAGCTTCACCCACATGGTTACATCACTAAGGTCCTTGTATATCATTCACCACTTCTGTACACTGCTGAGCTCTCTCTTAGTCTGAAATTGGGGTGAAATGAAACTAAAGTGGAGTAAGCAAGTTAAACATGCTGGGGGGTTTTCTGAGAAGCCCCACCCCCTAGCCAAACTTCCTGTCTGCCTGTGAGCTATGCTCCTGCACAGAGCTGGTCTGCAGCCTAACATAGAGCTGGCAGGAACAAGGAGACCCTTCAATGAATGCAGAATATCTATTTAACTGCTTTCTGCAGCCGCTTGAAGATGTCCATGAAGAAAGGACTACAGGTATATTTTTTTCAGGGTTTAGTGGCCCTTTAGAATTGAAATATTCTAAGAAACGTAAAATTCTCTCCTATTATAGAGCTCTACCCCTTAGGGGGAACGCCAACATACTGTATTTGCACCTTTATTAAGTTAAGTTAATGAGTTTGTGGAAGGGGTTCATATTGATGACCTATCCTCAGGATAGATCATCAATATTAGATTGGTGATGCAAGCGAGATCATGTGCAAGCGAGACGACATGCAATGTAGTCTTCAAGAGTAAGAAGCACTTGCATGAGCAACATCTCCTAGTCAAACAGTAGATCAGCGGGGGTGCCATAAGACCGACCACCGCTGATCTAGATCGTTAATATAAATCCCCTGCACAACCCCTTTAATAACCATTGTGATTTTTATAAAATATGTTTAATTGCATGTCCCGTTTATTTTTCTTCCGCTAAAAACACACAATAGTTTAGAATTTTTCATATAGCCTTATCAACCTTACCCAACTCATGGCAGAAAAGGACAAACGAGTGCTACTGCTTCATCAATGCAATGTAATGCAGTATAAATACAGTAATGAATCAACCCTATACAGCTCTATGTATATTCCATGCCTCCCTTCACATGAAAAAACACTGGCCACAGCAGACATCCACAGGGTGAACTCAGTGCCTATGAATGAATACAACTACCATTAGGGTCACATGTGTTTAATCTGACATCATCACTCTGGCCAGGCGTGCTGATGTCATCATTGATGATGTCACCGACCAGTGCACTGATGTGGTGATGTCACATGTTACCACGCGCAACATTTTGCATAGTTTCTTCAGTCAAGATGGCCACGACAGCCTCTCTGCGAGCAAATGGAAGAGGTATGCTTCTTTTTTTACTGCCATTTCAGGTAAAGTAGATTAGTTTCCATGAAGCTCAAGGAAATTTGGATTCATGGTGAATGAATTCTTTCCTGAAATTCAGATCAAAGTCAGTTTGTTTGACTTTGATTAACGCAACACTACTGATGATGATCAATTCTCAGGCCAGGGAGTTGTACATTTTCTATACTACATGTTGGTTGTACATGTAGTATAGGGTGGGCAGGCTTGGACGGGGGCATTAAAAATTTTTTCGGGGGGTCACATATTGCTAGTAATATTATTTTTGCCAAGTGTCACTGGCTTAGAATATAGGTATTCTCATAATTGTTTTTCTAATGAATGTCTGTGTATCCTTTTTTCAATGAAAATCATTTCAGGAAAACATCTGAAAAACTTTGAAAGTCAACATGTAGAATTAAAAACTTGTTTTAAGTACATTTATGTACATTTATTTTGTACTGCTCCCAAGTTACCTCTTGTAATGTAGTCCACAGCTGTATTCACAATTCTGCAGTCTTCTCTTTTCAATGTCTGTACACAGCCTGCACTGGTGATTTGCACTCTGGGACCTGTAGTCTTTACACCAGGCACTGTGCAGTAATTTGATGTAGAAATAACTCTTTCTCCTACTGCATTATAGGAGACATCTTCAAGGTCATAGGGTTTTTTGCCTTCCTCTGGAGCAACTTTGCAGGTTAATAGGCTGAACTGCAAATATGTTACAAACTACGGGGATTAATTACTATGTAGTGGCATTAAGAGGACTAGGTGGGTTTAACTGTTTAACTATGTTTTGGGTGGAGTTAGAGGCATGGCCTACTGCGGAAAAAAATTTGCCTAGGCGTGCAAAGCATGCCACACAATGAGGAAGATTTATCAAACTGGTGTAAAGTAGAACTGGTTTAGTTTCCCATAGCAACCAATCAGATCACACATTTCATTTTCCAAAGGAGCTGTTAAAAATGAAAGGTGAAATCTGATTGGTTGCTATGGGCAACTAAGACAGTTGTACTTTACACCAGTTTAATAAATGACCCATGTTACTATGTGTCTTGCAGTGCTGGGGTTCTTGTAGGTTAAAATCCAACCATGGACATCATCTGCATGGGGTATGTACAGTACAGACCAAAAGTTTGGACACACCTTCTCATTCAAAGAGTTTTCTGTATTTTCATGACTATGAAAATTGTAGATTCACACTGAAGGCATCAAAACTATGAATTAACACCTGTGGAATTATATACTTAACAAAAAATTGTGAAACAACTGAAAATATTTCTTATATTATAGGTTCTTCAAAGTAGCCACCTTTTGCTTTGATTACTGCTTTGCACACTCTTGGCATTCTCTTGATGAGCTTCAAGAGGTAGTCACCTGAAATGGTTTTCACTTCACAGGTGTGCCCTGTCAGGTTTAATAAGTGGGATTTCTTGCCTTATAAATGGGGTTGGGACCATGAGTTGTGTTGGGCAGAAGTCAGGTGAATACACAGCTGATAGTCCTACTGAATAGACTATTAGAATTTGGCAAGAAAAAAGCAGCTAAGTAAAGAAAAACTGTGCCCATCATTACTTTAAGGTCAGTCAGTCCGAAAAATTGGGAAAACATTGAAAGTGTCCCCAAGTGCAGTCGCAAAAACCATCAAGCGCTACAAAGAAACTGGCTCACATGAGGACCGCCCCAGGAAAGGAAGACCAAAAGTCACCTCTGCTGCGTAGGATAAGTTCATCCGAGTCACCAGCCTCAGAAATCGCAGGTTAACAGCAGCTCAGATTAGAGACCAGGTCAATGCCACACAGAGTTCTAGCAGCAGACACATCTCTACAACAACTGTTAAGAGGAGACTGTGTGCAGCAGGCCTTCATGGTAAAATAGCTGCTAGGAAACCACTGCTAAGGACAGGCAACAAGCAGAAGAGACTTGTTTGGGCTAAAGAACACAAGGAATGGACATCAGACCAGTGGAAATCTGTGCTTTGGTCTCATGATTCCAAATTTGAGATCTTTGGTTCCAACCACCGTGTCTTTGTGCAACGCAGAAAAGGTGAACGGATGGACTCTACATGCCTGGTTGCCACCGTGAAGCATGGGGGAGGAGGGGTGATGGTGTGGGGGTGCTTTGCTGGTGACACTGTTGGGGATTTATTCAAAATTGAAGGCATACTGAACCAGCATGGCTACCACAGCATCTTGCAGCGGCATGCTATTCCATCCGGTTTGCGTTTAGTTGGGCCATTATTTATTTAGCAACAGGACAATGACCCCAAACGCACCTCCAGGCTGTGTAAGGGCTATTTGACCAAGAAGGAGAGTGATGGGGTGCTACGCCAGATGACCTGGCCTCCACAAAAAGGTGGCTACTTTGAAGAACCTAGAATATAAGACATATTTTCAGTTGTTTCACACTTTTTTGTTAAGTATATAATTCCACAAGTGTTAATTCATAGTTTTGATGCCTTCAGTGTGAATCTGCAATTTTCATAGTCATGAAAATACAGAAAACTCTTTGAATGAGAATGTGTCTCCAAACTTTTGGTCTGTACTGTATATCAGTGTCATTTAGCAGCTGAGATTTTTTTTTCTCAAGTATTTTCAGTTGTATATGTAAAGTCTCTTCTAACTCAGTGACAACCACGTAAAATCATAAGGATGAATCTTAATAATATTCATAGAACTCTCGTAGTAACTTTTGTTATTCTTACTCATTTTTATGTGTATTACATACCTCAGCTGCTACAGAACATCTTTCTTCCTGTTTACAATTTATTAACTCATGGATACATATGTAACTCCCGTATCATGTAACCTGTTTTGCATTTTCTAGAGTGACTTGAATCCTACCTAAATAGAGGATCTTGTATGATCTTCTAGATCAGCCATGGATTGAGGATAGCGGCTCTGGTGTTGTGTGGGCAACAACTGAGGTGAGTAGAAACCATAATACCAAAATATGGTAGTTGATCAAGCAAAAGGTCAGGACCGGTAGAGTTCATGCAATATTATAATCCAAGTAGACAAGGTCAATGGCAAGCAGCAGAAATTTAAAGTCAGGAGTAATTCAAATCCATCCAAGTGATAACCGTTGCTCAGGCAAAGAGCAATGGAGTAGGTGTTCTTAAATAACCATAGAGTTATTAAAAGAGCTAAGGACTGCTTAGTTGCTGAACCTAGTACAGCAAGGTAACATAGTAAAGTTAGTGAGCCCAGATAACAGATCCGAATTTGAAACATGCCATCCTGTCAGCGGGACCAGACATAGTGCAGAGAGCATGACTTAGAGCAGCATATTACATATTGCAATTGCTAAGGAAAACAAGAGGAAGCATTACAGTTTATTTCAGTACATGTCATTCAGTCAGTGGTTTATGCGGCAGAATACATTTCCTGTAAAAACTGATAATAAAGATAACTATGCAACTTTATCAGAAATGTCTAGCAATCATTGTCATTTTAGTCCCTTGGGTCTACCAGACGAAATGATTCTGAGAGCCCACCCTTTGTGTAAATAAGACCTTGTCCATTATTGTCAAAGCTTGGGCCCACTAGAGGATCCTCTGGTACTCAGAAATATAACAAATTTCTGAGATAACAGTCAGAGCTAAAAAATTATACCTGGAAACCACAATTTGTGGACCAAGCAATCGTCATATCAATTACTTGGCAAAGTACCCAACTCAATAAAGGTTTGATCGGCCTTGTTTTTTGGAGATGTATATGGCTATAGTTTGCTATGCACTATGTATTGCTTTTTTTCTTACACAGGCCCATGATTTTCTATTTCTACTTTATAATTGTATTATTGTTTATATATTAATTGTGAATAAATACCATATTAACTATTTGAGAGATGGCCATCTATTATATTTCTAAGTACTGTATTATAGCTAGTCTGGTTATGAGCACTCCGTACATTAAGTATATAGTTTAGCCATGATTTTCTATGCTGGAGGCCTTAAAGGAAATGTGTCACCTTTAATATTTTCTGCCAGCTAAAACCAGATAGTGACAGATATTTTTTGGTAATGTGTTTTTATTTTCTCATTTCAGATGTATTTATTCTATTTCCTGAACATGATTATGGGGGCAGCCTTCTTTCCTGAGCTGTTTATACAGCATTTGGATATGCCTTACAGCAGTGATTGATAGCTACCTCTGATACAAGCACAGAGAGTTAGCGGTCAGTCACTAAGTAGGACATGACTCCAAAGTATAGAAAAATCAAAGGTTCAAGGAATGATTTTGCAAAATGTATTGACTGTTTCACCATTAAAGTATTGGGGCCATTAATTAAGCAGAAATATGCCCAAATTTGGTGTGTTTCTGGGGCAGATTGCTGCGTAAAGGTCCTTTGCGTTGAAATCTGTGACTTATCCTCTCTCACGCCAGTTTTAAAAAAGGGGGTGTGGTGTGGGTGGGGAAGGCGACAGGAAGCTGCCTTCCAGTTAGAACTAGAGGTGGATTCGCCAAAGTTATGAAGAGGCCTGCGCCTCTTCATAACTCCAGCAGATCCATCAACAGGTATAGGTCTTAATAAATATGCCCCTATATATTAATCTGATTAGCATCTCCTGCTGTATAACCTGATGCCTCCAAATTGCACTATATTTTCTTGGTGACATGTTCCCTTTAAAGCATGGTCATATCAATAGCCATAGCACTTGCTATGGGGCCCAGAGATTGAGGAGGGCCCAATCAGTTGTGAGAACATTATGCCTTTTTTGTGGGACTGGCTTTTTGTCGGGGGTTTTATGGTGTATGGCACGGTTATACATACCTTTAATTCTTTGTACTTGTGTTGTTGTTTAAATTTTCTTACACTAGGTGCTTTGGTAATTTGCTATGGGGCCCTATGAATGATAGACACGCCCCTGAGTGAGACTATTGCACTCTCTGCCACAACATGGTTGATTCATTGCACAAGTTCAAGAGGGTTCTTGAATAAAAAAAAAATTTCAGACTATGGGAACAATATTTCTGGAAATGAATCATTGCTGCTGAGATTTATTTCAACTGCCACATTTCAAGTTGGAAAGGAATCTTTACCCCTAAAATGGGGCAGTTGGAATTCACCTCATATATTTTGTTTTACCTTCACCTAGATCAACAAAATAAGATTATAGGTTGGACTTAAAGGGAGTCTTTCACTTGTTTTTTTTTCAAAATTCCTAATTTATAAAATAAGGAATCAAAACATAGTTACAGCAGGCACAATGACAACAGTAAGCAGCTGACATGTATATAATGCATTGTCATGATAGTTTTGCGCAATAAGTCAAGACACACAAAAAGATATATAGCTGTAACTCAAAAATAGTTATCATGTACAGAATACTTATAGAGAACATAACAGAACAACAATGGAGTCCAAAGTAGGCGGAATCAATCTTGTAATTCTCACAACTGTCCGGTAATATAGAAACCATGTCTTACTAAAGAGTACACGAGGATATATCAATGCCTCAACATTTTAGGGGATATTTGTATGCGTGAAGGAGAGATGGTTCTGGTAATATGTCAACCAAGGTTGCCATAATGTTAAAAAGGCTGAGCGGTTATTGCGATCCCAGCCAATCATCTCCTCCATGTGAAAAATCTGATGTACCTTGTCTAACCAGGCAGAGATAGTTGGTGGTTCAGGGTCCCTCCACTTAGTTGGTATTATATATTTAGCCGCAGTTAAGAGGTGGGTGACCAAATTTCTAGCAGAGGGTTTGAAATGTTTTTGGGGGCTCCATAACAATACCAATGGTGGTGAGAGGGACAGTTTTGTGTCACAGATTTTGTTGACCAGCGTCTCAACCTCCTTCCAGAAAGCAGTGAGTTTAGGACAAGACCACCATATGTGGGACATAGTGCCCCTATCTCCCTGACACCTCCAGCACGAAGCATCTGGTAAAATGTGAACTTTAAAAAGATATTCTGGTGTCCTGTACCAGCGGGAAAGAAACTTGAAGGAATTTTCCTGAATTCTTATACAATTGGAAAAGCCACAGGAATGGTGTAGTATAAATCTGCATTCATCCTCGGTCAGGGAAATGTGGAGTTTCCTCTCCCATTCACTTAAGAAGAAGGGCTTAACTGAGGTTTTCCCCTGAATTAGGTGAGTATACAACAATGATAAACATTTAGATGGAGATGTTGGAAGTAGGACATAGTTTTCCAACCACGTAGGGTCGGGGTATGGTGAGGAACATCTTTGATTTTAGCAAAGAGTGTGGAATAATTCAGCCTATAAATATGGTCCGGCACCGAGGGAATCATGATGCCTAGGTGTTTGATGGCTTCACTGGGCCACTGGAAGGATGTGGATTGTTTCAAAGCGGAGAAATGTGACGAGGGAACTGACATGTTTAATATCTCCGATTTATCATAATTAACCCTAAAGTTAGAGATCTCACCATAATATTCAAAAATGCGTAGAATAGCAGGAATGCCTTCTATGGGGTTAGAGACGAATAGCAACAGATCATCTGTGAAGGCCGCTAAAGAGTGCCTTTTCCCCCCGATCTGTAGCCCCTGGATTTCATTGGTGCCACGAATTTTGTGTAATAGCATCTCTAAGGCTAGGACAAAAAGCGTAGAAGAGAGAGTGCAGCCCTGCCTGATCCCGTTTGAAATTAAGAAAGAAGGCGACAGAAACCCATTTACCAGGATTCTAGCAGAGGGTGAGCTGTATAGTGAAAAAATGGCAGATATAAAAGAGGACGGGAAGCCAAAATGTTGTAATGCTCTTTCCATGAAATACCAATTGACTCTGTCAAATGCCTTTTCGGCGTCTGGTCCCAGTAGTACCAATGGCAGTCTATGTCCTCTGGCGTAGCACATGGCATGAAGGACTCTGCTTACATTATGTTTCCCCTCATGCCCCTTAATAAACCCCACTTGTTCTTCCCCAATAAGGAGAGGGAGTATTTTAGCAATGCGCAGGCTCAGGAGTTTTGCCCACAGTTTGACATCCACGTTGAGCAATGAGATCGGCCTATAGCTACTACATTTGGATAAATTCTTTCCCTCTTTTGGAAGAATAGTGATGTGGGCCGTCAAGGCTTGTGATGGTAAAGATGCACCTTGCAAGAGTGAGTTGCACCACTCAACAAAGTATGGGAGCAGAATTTTATTAAACTTCCTAAAGTAGGCAATAGAGAAGCCATCAGGTCCAGGACTTTTACCTGAAGGCACACTAGAAATTACCGCTGAGGCTTCCTCATCTGTGACTGGAGATACTAATGCCTTTTTGTGCTCATCTGAAAGGGTGGGAACTTTTATGGATGAGAGAAAGATGTAATTTTTTTGAATTAGGAGACTAGGTTCTCCTAACTACAGGATCTCCTGTAGGTTATACAGTTTGGAATAAAAATTATTGAATTCCTCTGCTATGGCAGGGGTAGATGTATGGACCTTTCCCTACTCAGATTTGATTGAAGGGATGAAAGTTTTAGCCCTTTGGCCTTTTATCATTTGCGTAAGAAGTTTAGAACCCCTATCCCCATGGATGTAAAACTTATACCGAACCACTCTCAGGGACTTAGCGGATTTGATGTTTAGCAGATCTTTTAGTTGAGAACGCAGACGTACTAGATCATTATAGGTGGAATCTGAGGGGTCGAACCTGTTAAGTTTGTTCATAACTGACAATTGGGCAAGTATGGAATCTATTTGAGCAGATCTTTGCTTGTGAATCCAAGCCCCCAATGAAACCAGTTCCCCCCCTTCGTGCATTTGAATAATCACAGAGACCTAGGCATGGTCCGAGACTGTAATCTGACCAATAGAGGATGTTGAAACGGCTTCCAGTAGGTGATTAGATATAAATAGGTAATCTAAGCGCTGGTAGGTGCCATGAACTGCCGAGAAGAAGGTGTAGGCTTTCTCGCTAGGGTGCGTCACTCTCCACATATCTGAAACTCGATGCGCGGAGAGCGCTGCCTTAAGTCTGCACATTTGTTTTTGTGAGAACTTGGGGATAGTAGATGTTGAATAGAGATGAGCGAGTAGTGTTCGATCGAGCTGGTATTCGCACCTAGAATTCGTTTCCCCTCCCACCTTCCCTGGCGCTCTTTTTCCACCAATCACCATGCAGGGGGGGTATGACAGGCACGCTGAGCACGCTGGCAGCGCGAAAACGGCGTCTACATGCATTGGCTGGAAAAACCATGTGACCTCGAATATTAAAAACTCAGCTCTTCCTGCTCGTACGCATATGCTGCGTGAACTTAGTCAGGGACAGAGGCTGGAGAAGGGAGAGACAGATTTTAGCTGTTGGATAGGCAGGAGCGTGATTAAAAGCCCTTATCAGGGCTACTACAGTGGACTTCAGTGATAGCTTACTACAATATAGACTTTACAGAGAACGGCTGCTGTATTCAGGGATAGCTGCTGGAGTAGGGACAGAGAGAGGCATTAGTGGTGTATTAGGTGCTCTGCTACATACCAAACTATATTTGGCACTACTGCTGTGTACCTTGAAAAATACAAATATAAAAAATACAATATATAGGCCTTATAACTGGCAACTGTACTGTGCGTTCTCTTGCAAAGTAATTTCTCATAACTGTTGTTCATACACACCGTCTGATCACTCAGTACACGGCTGTGTACCTTGAAAAATACAATATATAGGCCTTAACTGGCAACTGTACTGTGCGTTCTCTTGCAAAGTAATTTCTCATAACTGTTGTTCATACACACCGTCTGATCACTCAGTACACGGCTGTGTACCTTGAAAAATACAATATATAGGCCTTAACTGGCAACTGTACTGTGCGTTCTCTTGCAAAGTAATTTCTCATAACTGTTGTTCATACACACCGTCTGATCACTCAGTACACGGCTGTGTACCTTGAAAAATACAATATATAGGCCTTAACTGGCAACTGTACTGTGCGTTCTCTTGCAAAGTAATTTCTCATAACTGTTGTTCATACACACCGTCTGATCACTCAGTACACGGCTGTGTACCTTGAAAAATACAATATATAGGCCTTAACTGGCAACTGTACTGTGCGTTCTCTTGCAAAGTAATTTCTCATAACTGTTGTTCATACACACCGTCTGATCACTCAGTACACGGCTGTGTACCTTGAAAAATACAATATATAGGCCTTAACTGGCAACTGTACTGTGCGTTCTCTTGCAAAGTAATTTCTCATAACTGTTGTTCATACACACCGTCTGATCACTCAGTACACGGCTGTGTACCTTGAAAAATACAATATATAGGCCTTAACTGGCAACTGTACTGTGCGTTCTCTTGCAAAGTAATTTCTCATAACTGTTGTTCATACACACCGTCTGATCACTCAGTACACGGCTGTGTACCTTGAAAAATACAATATATAGGCCTTAACTGGCAACTGTACTGTGCGTTCTCTTGCAAAGTAATTTCTCATAACTGTTGTTCATACACACCGTCTGATCACTCAGTACACGGCTGTGTACCTTGAAAAATACAATATATAGGCCTTAACTGGCAACTGTACTGTGCGTTCTCTTGCAAAGTAATTTCTCATAACTGTTGTTCATACACACCGTCTGATCACTCAGTACACGGCTGTGTACCTTGAAAAATACAATATATAGGCCTTAACTGGCAACTGTACTGTGCGTTCTCTTGCAAAGTAATTTCTCATAACTGTTGTTCATACACACCGTCTGATCACTCAGTACACGGCTGTGTACCTTGAAAAATACAATATATAGGCCTTAACTGGCAACTGTACTGTGCGTTCTCTTGCAAAGTAATTTCTCATAACTGTTGTTCATACACACCGTCTGATCACTCAGTACACGGCTGTGTACCTTGAAATATACAATATATACAATATATAGGCCTTTCAATTGGCAACTGTACTGTGCGTTCTCTTGCAAACTAATTTCACGGCTGTGAAGGCAAAATATTGTAAAAAAAAAAAAAATGCGGCGGGGGGCTAGCGGAATAGGACGTGGACGAGGACGGGGGCGCGGAGAAATGCTGTTGGGGGCCTTGTTGAAGCCAGTGGGGATACAATGCGTGCTGGTGAGGGTCAGCCAGGATCCCGCTCATCCAGAATCCCTGCCTTTATGGGACAGTTAAGCAGGGGGCGGGTTACACCGCTGTTGAGGCCTGAGCAGGTTGAACAGGTGGTGCAATGGATAGCCGATAGCGCTTCCACACAGTTGTCCACCAGCCAGTCATCCACACAGTCTCACTCTGACCCTCCTTCCTCCACACCTGGCCAACAGAGTCATCCCACCCTTGACCCCTCCCAGGAGCTCTTTTCGGGTCCTTTTTCAGATGTGCCGGAAGAATCCCAGGAGCTAGGAGAGGAATTTGTTTGTAGTGATGCCCAAACCCTTGAGTTTTCGCCATCTCCTGCTGATGTGGACCCTGAGCCAGCATCTGTTATCATGAGCGATGATGATGATGAGACGCAGTTGCCATCAAGGGAGGCTGTTGGAATGTCCAGTGGGCAGGAGGAGGAGCAGAGTGAGGAAGAGGAGGTGGTGGATGACGAAATGACCGACCCCACTTGGCCAGGGGTGATGTCCAGCGGGGAAAGCAGTGGAGAGGTGGTGGTCTGCGCAGCACCGAAAAAGGCAGCAAGAGGCAGAGGGATGTCCACAGGCAGAGGGATGTCCACAGGCAGAGGGATGTCCACAGGCAGAGGGATGTCCAGAGGCAGAGGGATGTCCAGAGGCAGAGGACAGTCCAGACAAAGTAGTGAGGCCACAGCCAGCACGGCCGAAGCTGTTCCCGGCAGCGGGCAGTCGCGCGAAGCTCCCCCATCGAGGCCTCGTACTTCTGTGGTGTGGAGATTTTTTAATGTTTGTGCGGATGACAAACTGAGCGCGGTTTGCACACTCTGCCACTCAAAACTGAGTAGGGGCTCTGAGAAGAGCAATCTGACCACCTCAGGCATGCGGCGTCACTTGGAAGTCAAGCACTGGGCTGAGTGGGAGAGAGCAAACGCAATACAAACTGCGCCCGGTCCTGCTGCCACTGCCTCTTCCCCTTTGTTGTGTGCTGCCACTGCGGTCCAGACCTCCAGCCAGGACACCTCCACATCTGCCTCTGCCTCGGCTACTTTGGGGCCTTCTCCTTCAGCCTCCCCTTCCCCCGCCTCTTCGCCTGCACCCTCACACTCCTCGTCCCAACAACTGTCCATCTCGCAGGCGTTCGACCGCAGGCGGAAGTACGCCTCGAGTCACCCCCAAGCCCAAGCCTTAAACTGCCACATCTCCAAACTGCTGGCCCTGGAGATGTTGCCGTTTAGGCTTGTGGAGACGCAGGCCTTCCGCGACCTGATGGCGGCTGCCGCACCTCGCTATTCCGTCCCCAGCCGCCACTACTTTTCCCGGAGTGCCGTCCCCGCCCTGCACCAGCACGTGTCGCGTAACATCAGGCGGGCCCTGAGGTACGCAGTCAGCGCAAAGGTCCACTTGACCACCGACTCGTGGACAAGCGCTTGCGGCCAGGGACGCTACATCTCTTTGACGGCACACTGGGTGAATGTAGTGGAAGCGGGGACGGGGTCGCAAACAGAGACGGCCTACCTACCACCCCCGCCCAAGATTGCCAGCATGGGTTCTGATAAACCCCCCTCCTCCTCCTCCTCCTCCTCCTGTGCCTTAACATCTCCCTCAGCCGCTAGCTGGAAGCGTTGCAGCACTGGCGCGGGGAGACGTCAGCAGGCGGTGCTAAAGCTCATCAGCTTGGGCGACAGGAAGCACAGCGCCCCAGAGGTGAGGGACGCCATATTGCAGCAGACGGAGATGTGGCTGTCGCCGCTGCAGCTAGGACCAGGCATGGTCGTGTGCGATAACGGCCGTAACCTGGTGGCGGCTCTGGAGCTTGCCGAACTCAATCACGTACCATGCCTGGCCCACGTTTTTAATCTGGTAGTCCAAAAATTTCTGAAGACTTACCCCAACCTGGCAGAGCTACTGGTGAAAGTGCGGCGCTTGTGCGCTCACTTTCGTAAGTCAACTGTAGCTGCTGCTAGCTTAAAAAAACTCCAGCAACGCCTCCATTTGCCTGAACATCGGCTGTTGTGCGACCTGCCGACTCGCTGGAATTCCACCTATTCCATGTTGGCCAGGGTGTGTGAGCAGCAGAGAGCATTGATGGAGTACCAGATTATGAATCCACGCGTGCCTCCAACTCAGCTCCCTCAGTTTGCCAACCACGAGTGGCCATGGATGGCAGACATATGCGATGTACTGCGTATCTTTGAGGAGTCCACCAAGAAGGTCAGCAGCGAGGACGCTATAGTGAGCGTAACCATCCCGCTCCTAGGCGTCCTTAAAGAATCGCTCATCGCAATAAGGGAGAACGCATTGCACGCAGAGGAGACGGGGGTAGGAGGAGACGCAACGGAGCTACACAGTCAGACCACACTTTTGTCTGCTTCACGGTGGCAGTTGCAGGAGGAGGAGGATGAGGAGGAGGAGGACGACGTGGAGGTGGCTGTGGAAGAGGAGGAGGATGCTGGCGGCGAGGGTAGCAGTCAGGCTGTGTGCGTCCCATTGGTTCAGCGCGGATGGGGCGGAGAGGAGGCGGAAGAGGAAGAGGAGGAAATGGCAAGTGATCCTTCTGGTGGGGGCAGTGAGGTCATGCCTATTCAGAGTCTGGCACACATGGCTGACTTCATGCTGGGCTGCTTTTCCCGGGACACACGTGTTGTCCGGATAGTGGAGAACAAACTGTACTGGGTCTTCGCACTCCTGGACCCCCGGTATAAAGATAACGTCTCCTCTTTTATTCCGGTAGAGGAGAGGACGAATCGATTGCTGGAATACCAGAGGGAACTCGTGCAGAACATGATGGAGATTTTCCCACCCACCATCGCTGGCGGCAGAGAGGAGAGGGTCTCCCAGAGTCCCACAACATCCATCAGGCCCACAGCCACCAGGGGAACACTCTCCAAGGTGTGGGACACGTTCATGGCACCCCCTCGTGCAACTTCCATCACTGCGGGGCCCGCTATCAGCAGGAGGGACAAGTATCGGCGGATGTTGCGGGAGTACCTGGCAGACCGTAACCCTGTCCTCCCCGATCCCTCGGCGTCCTACACTTACTGGGTCTCCAAGTTGGACACGTGGCTGGAACTGTCCCTGTACGCCTTGGAGGTGCTTGCCTGCCCTGCCGCCAGCGTGCTATCAGAAAGGGTGTTCAGCGCAGCCGGGGGCATTATAACCGATAAGCGCAGCCGCCTGTCAACCGACAGTGCCGACAGGCTGACGCTAATCAAAATGAACAGCAAGTGGATTGACCCGGACTTTGCTTCTCCAACCGTGGAAAGCAGCCAAAAGTGAAGTGCCATCTGTATGAAGTGCCATTTCCTCCTCCACCTCCTCCTCCTCCTCCTCCTTAACCGCCGTAGAATTGCTCCGTAAATAAGAAATATTTATATGTTTATGGCTCACCTCTTGGGCCTCCACAAAATGTTTAAGAGGTCTCACCTCTTGGGCCTCCTCATAATTTTTAACCGGTCTCACCTCTTGGGCCTCAACATAATTTTTAACCGGTCTCACCTCTTGGGCCTGCACAAAATGTTTAAGAGGTTTCAACCTCTTGGGCCCCCACAAAATGTTTAAGAGGTCTCACCTCTTGGGCCTCCTCATAATTTTTAACAGGTCTCACCTCTTGGGCCTCCACATAATTTTTAAGAGGTCTCACCTCTTGGGCCTCCTCATAATTTTTAACAGGTCTCACCTCTTGGGCCTCCACATAATTTTTAACAGGTCTCACCTCTTGGGCCTCCACAAAATGTTTAACAGGTCTCACCTCTTGGGCCTCCACAAAATGTTTAAGAGGTCTCACCTCTTGGGCCTCCACAAAATGTTTAAGAGGTCTCACCTCTTGGGCCTCCACAAAATGTTTAACAGGTCTCACCTCTTGGGCCTCCACATAATTTTTAACACGTCTCACCTCTTGGGCCTGCACAAAATGTTTAAGAGGTCTCACCTATTGGGCCTCCACATAATTTTTAACGGGTCTCACCTCTTGGGCCTCCACAAAATGTTTAACAGGTCTCACCTCTTGGGCCTCCACAAAATGTTTAACAGGTCTCACCTCTTGGGCCTCCACAAAATGATTAACAGGTCTCACCTCTTGGGCCTCCACAAAATGTTTAACAGGTCTCACCTCTTGGGCCTCCACAAAATGTTTAACAGGTCTCACCTCTTGGGCCTCCACATAATTTTTAACAGGTCTCACCTTTTGGGCCTCCACAAAAGGTTTAAGAGGTTAACAGTGGAAAGCAGCCAAAAGTGAAGTGCCATCTGTATGAAGTGCCATTTCCTCCTCCACCTCCTCCTCCTCCTCCTCCTTAACCGCCGTAGAATTGCTCCGTAAATAAGAAAAATGTATATATTCATGGCTCACCTCTTGGGCCTCCACATACTTTTTAACAGGTCTCACCTCTTGGGCCTCCACAAAATGTTTAACAGGTCTCACCTCTTGGGCCTCCACATTATTTTTAAGAGGTCTCACCTCTTGGGCCTCCACAAAATGTTTAACAGGTCTCACCTCTTGGGCCTCCACAAAATGTTTAAGAGGTCTCACCTCTTGGGCCTCCACAAAATGTTTAACAGGTCTCACCTCTTGGGCCTCCACATAATTTTTAACACGTCTCACCTCTTGGGCCTGCACAAAATGTTTAAGAGGTCTCACCTATTGGGCCTCCACATAATTTTTAACGGGTCTCACCTCTTGGGCCTCCACAAAATGTTTAACAGGTCTCACCTCTTGGGCCTCCACAAAATGTTTAACAGGTCTCACCTCTTGGGCCTCCACAAAATGATTAACAGGTCTCACCTCTTGGGCCTCCACAAAATGTTTAACAGGTCTCACCTCTTGGGCCTCCACAAAATGTTTAACAGGTCTCACCTCTTGGGCCTCCACATAATTTTTAACAGGTCTCACCTTTTGGGCCTCCACAAAAGGTTTAAGAGGTTAACAGTGGAAAGCAGCCAAAAGTGAAGTGCCATCTGTATGAAGTGCCATTTCCTCCTCCACCTCCTCCTCCTTAACCGCCGTAGAATTGCTCCGTAAATAAGAAAAATGTATATATTTATTGCTCACCTCTTGGGCCTCCACATAACTTTTTAACAGGTCTCACCTCTTGGGCCTCCACAAAAGGTTTAACAGGTCTCACCTCTTGGGCCTCCACATAATTTTTAACACGTCTCTCCTCTTGGGCCTCCACATAATTTTTAATACGTCTCACCTCTTGGGCCTCCACATAATTTTTAAGAGGTCTCACCTCTTGGGCCTACACAAAATGTTTAAGAGGTGTCACCTCTTGGGCCTCCACATAATTTTTAAGAGGTCTCACCTCTTGGGCCTCCACATAATTTTTAAGAGGTCTCACCTCTTGGGCCTCCACATAATTTTTAAGAGGTCTCACCTCTTGGGCCTCCACATAATTTTTAAGAGGTCTCACCTCTTGGGCCTCCACATAATTTTTAAGAGGTCTCACCTCTTGGGCCTCCACATAATTTTTAACAGGTCTCACCTCTTGGGCCTCCACATAATTTTTAACACGTCTCTCCTCTTGGGCCTCCACATAATTTTTAATACGTCTCACCTCTTGGGCCTCCACATAATTTTTAAGAGGTCTCACCTCTTGGGCCTACACAAAATGTTTAAGAGGTGTCACCTCTTGGGCCTCCACATAATTTTTAAGAGGTCTCACCTCTTGAGCCTCCACATAATTTTTAAGAGGTCTCACCTCTTGGGCCTCCACATAATTTTTAAGAGGTCTCACCTCTTGGGCCTCCACATAATTTTTAAGAGGTCTCACCTCTTGGGCCTCCATATAATTTTTAAGAGGTCTCACCTCTTGGGCCTGTACAAAATGTTTAAGAGGTCTCACCTCTTGGGCCTCCACAAAATGTTTAAGAGGTCTCACCTCTTGGGCCTCCACATAATTTTTAAGAGGTCTCACCTCTTGGGCCTCCACATAATTTTTAAGAGGTCTCACCTCTTGGGGCTCTACAAAATGTTTAAGAGGTCTCACCTCTTTAGCCTCCACACAATTTTTAAGACGTCTCACCTCTTGGGCCTCCACAAAATTTTCCATGAGCCTCTGGCCAGCCCACGGCCTCTTCCTGCCTTTTGCGGTCCTACGCATCCCTCAACATCCCCACTGCTTTACCTGCTAGACATGACACTGGGCCAGGTCGGGTCACTGACATCTCAAGCGCCAACAATTTGGGCATTTTAAGGCTTCTGCATGTGTTTGAGTTGTTTTTACATTTTAAAGAAGACATGTCTGACCACATCTCACACACACACACAATGACAATTAGGGGTGGGGTCTATTTGCTTTCCCCCTTGCCTATGCCATCTGTGGTTGTCATAGGCAACGTGATTTTAAGGGGTGCAGAATTTTATCTTCTTTTTTGTCTAGTTTGGCTTGGGGTCCATGGCAATGTTGAGGAAAGAAGGTTTCCTTGTATGGTCTCACTTTACAGAGAGGTTAGATTGTGTTTGGAGTGTATTGTTGAGAGGCTGTGATAGTGGCGTAATAGTGCGACTTGGGCGCGTTATATGCACCCAGACATGCTTCCCCTGCTGTCCCAGTTGCATTCCAGCAGTGTTGGCATCCTTTTCTGAGGTTTCAGGGTGGACTTGGTGACCTCCAAGTGGTCGAATTGAGATTTCCAAGTGGCGAGCATTTTTTCCCCATAGACTTTAATGGGATTCGATATTCGGTCGAATAGTCGAATTTCGCTGTCTATTCGAATCGAATTTCGAACTTTCGAATATTTCACTACTCGCTCATCTCTAATGTTGAATCCAAAGGGTGGTCTAAAACCACATTAAGATCCCCTCCCAAAATAAGCATGCCCTCCCTGAAAGCGTGCAGAGAATTTAATGTATCTACTAGCCATTTAATTTGGTGTCTATTGGGGAAATATATGTTCGCCAAAGTCACCTTCATACCATATAGTGTACCTTTGAGGAAGACATACCTACCCTCAGGATCAATGGACTCAAGAGTTGGAACTGGGTGTTAGCTCCAAAACCTATAGAGACTCCTCTGGAGGCAGAAGAATAGGTGCTATGGAACCATTTAGGATAATATTTAGAGAAGAGAGTGGGGATGTGTTTGTGGCGGAAATGAGTTTCCTGCAAGAACAGCAGTTCTGCCCTCTCTCTCCTCAGCATATGAAAAATCTGACTCCTTTTTTTGAGGCACATTGAGGCCATTTACATTCAAAGAACATATCTTAACCGGTGCCATGATCACAGGTTTGTAGATTGAACCACGACGTGCGTGGAATATTGGTAGCAGCGACCGCCACCCTTGCGACCTCAGACACTAAACTACATACATAACAAAATAAACCTAACAAGGTCTTATAAAGCATGAGTAATTGTAAAAGCAAAGCTTTAGAAGTGGAATCAAAGTGGGGTGGGAGAAACAGTGGAAAACACATAGCCAAAGCAAGCCAAGTCCACCGCTCAGCTACTAAAAGGAAGACCGACTGCGTAGAGGTAGACAGTTCAGGTGGACGCCCCAGAAATCGAGCAGAACAAAAGCATAAAGCTCATCCGCCAGACTGCCCCCTCCACACAGACCGGGCCACCAGATGGGCATGCATAAAAATCAAAGAACAAGTTGTTGGTGTAACATAACCACCTATGTAACATACATAACACACAAAATGGAAGTCCTGTAAAGTGCTAGACAAATAGAAAAAGTAAAGGTGATACTCATCACACACAACAACACATCCTAGTGGGAACCTGAGTATGCATATAGTCCCTGAGAGGGGGCCCTTTCGGGCAAAGGCGAAGAAACCTCTTCATGTAGAAGTTCATGTCTTGGCTGGGTCACCCTGGCGTTTCTTGGCTTGCGGTGACTTGAACCTCTTGACCACTTGCCACTTGTAACAGAAGGAATATCCAGCGGCTCAGAGTACAGGAGAGGCCAGACTTTCATAAGGTCATCTGGATGGCGAATGTTAATCTGCTTCCCATTTATGGAGGCGCTGAGGCCAAATGGGTATAGCCATCTCAGAGGGCATTTTTTAGCTCTCAGCAGATCTGTAAGCGGTTTTAGCAGCCTTTGTTTAGCGAGGGTACTTGCTGCCAAATCCTGAAACAGCTGGATTTTATTGTTTTCAAAAAGTATGTCCTCTTTATTTCTAGCAGCGGCTAAGATGGCGGCCGTATCCAGAAAATTTAGTAGGCCACAAATGACGTCCCTGAGTGGAGCGTTTGCATCAGGTTTCGGCCTAAGAGCCCTGTGGGCCCATTCGATGACCACCAGGTCAGCCCTTTCTTGGCCCAGTAACAAAGCAAAAATATTTCTGACCGCACCTTGTATGGCATCTGCCTGGACCATCTCGGGTATGCCCCGCAGTCGGATGTTTTTCCTGCAACTCCGGTTTTCTTGGTCCTCAAGATGTAAAAAGGCAGCATTCATCTGGTCTCTGACTTCTTCCAGGTTAGACTGCATAGCTGTGCTGTGTTTGATCACCGCGGTTTGCGATTCCTCCATGGCTGCCACCCTATGGCCCATGTGTTTTATGTCGGACTTAATGTCCGCCAGCTTCCTTTATGACGGGTTCAAATGCTGCTTCCAGCTATTCCCGAATAAAGGCTCTGGTCATAGGGATGGTGTCTAGCTCACCCTGCGCCTCTGACATTGCGCACGAGCTTCCGTCATCGGAGTCTTCCATATCTGCAGGCGCGGCAACTGCTTGTGCCATCTTGCCATCTTGGAGCGGCCTGCCGGAGATGTTAATTTCTTTTTCAGGAATTTATCCATATCTGCTTGGCCCTTGCTGTGTCTCGGAGTGCTTTGGGACTACCTGGCGCGTTCCTTGTTCAGTTTGCCCATGTTTCAAGCAATTAAAAGCCCAGATGAGAGCTTTTATGAGCGCTGTACTGAGGAGCTCACTGATCAAGCGTCCATCTCCTAGCGCGGCTAGCTCCACCCCCCCTCTTTCACTTGTTTTTCACCTATATAACTAAAAGCATTGCCCCACAGAGGATTGTGGACACATCCCAAGCATACCTATGTGCACTGTGTGCCTTCATTCCATGTTCAGAAATAGCATTTTTATTCTGCTGGAAAACAGCTCTCAAGTGCCCAGCTGAAAGTGAGAGTAAAAACAGCTGTCTCTCCTGACTCAATTTCTAACAGCTATATCTTCTGATATACTGGATATAATGCTGTAATTTTGGTATCAAAGAAGGTCAGAACCATTTTTCTATCTGCTAGCAATCCCAAGATATGAGCAGCTAAAGCAGCCCTCTCTTCTTCAGTCTGGTTTGCTTTGGGTACTTGCAGCAGCAGAGCTGGGCACTTGGGAGCTGTTTTCCTGCAGAATAAAAGTGCTTTTCCTGGACATGTAATACAGACACACAGTGCACACAGGTATGTCTGGGATATATCTGCAATCTTCTGTGGGGCAGTGCTCTTAGCTATATTGGTGAAAAAAAGGTGAAAGACTCCCTTCAATGAACATGTGTGTTTTTTCAACCTCGTCAACTATTCAGTATGGTCATTGCCAAGAATTTAACCTAAACTTAGAGCAGTCACAACTAACCAAAATTCTGTGGTCTTTTGTCCATTAACCTCTTCCCAACCTTTACCATACATGTACAGTGCAGCCGGAAGTGACTTCCCATGCTTCGCCATACATGTACAGCACACTGATTGAATGGGCACAGGAGCTGTAATTACCCAATCGTCTTGTATCTACCAGCATTGCTGAAAATTCAGATGCTGGCAGATTAACCGTTAGGCATTGCAGTCAATGCTGATCACCACATCTATGGAGCTTACAGTGGGAGAGGGCTACAATAGGAAACTGATAGTTTCAGTACAGTACAATGCAGCATGTATTGTACTGCATTGGAGAAAGTACAAACAAGTGTTTTCACAATATAAGATACGTTTCAAGTAAAAAAAAAAAAAAAAAAAAAAAAAGGAGCCTCAAGCCTCTTACTAATACAAAAAAATTATAATTTCAAACAATCAAAAAATATTTTGTATTACAAAATTATATAAATGAAAACACCACTTCATGACACAGAAAAAGAAGCCTCACACAGCTCCATTGACAGAAAAATAAATAGAATGTCTGGTTTGTCAGAAAATGGTTGTACTGGCACCCACAGGCTGTTCAAAAGCAACATGGCACCCATAAACCAATCCATCAAAATATGAGCTGAAAAAGCCAAAATGTGGTCTTTTTCTTCTGAACCCTACATAGTAAGGCTACATTCACATCCGCGTTTTCCTTCCCGGTTCTGAGATCCGGCAGAGGATCTCAAAACTGCAGGAAAATGCATCTATTTGAATAATACAACCATCTGCATCCATTCAGAACAGATCTGATTGTATAATATACATGTATGAAAATATACATGCCGTGTTTGAAAAAACTGGCTCCATTGACTTATATGGTTTTTGATGTCAGATCCTGCATGCTCAGTTTCCCATTCTGCATACAAAAACACTGCTTGCAGCGGTTTTGTGTCCGGCATGGGAGCACAACAAAATGGAACAGAATTCATTTTGGTGCACTCAGTTCCGGTTTGTTCAGTTTTGTCCCCATTGACAACAAAACTGAAGTGTTTTCCTCCAGTTTTGAGATCCTCTGCCAGATTTCAAAACTGGAAAGGAAAACGTAGATGTGAAGTGGCCTAAGCAAACAACACTGTTTGTTCACATTTATGGCATTTCAGTATGGAGTAGAACCCGCCTAACAATTTAAAGGGAATGGTGTGTACCAAATGGCACAAGCTGGGCACAACATATTGAGCACTGAAATGCAATATCTGTTGAAAACTTGGTACAAAATACCTGTGGTATCAAAATTCTCACTCCACCTCTTAATACCTTGGTGGGTGGAGTTTTCAAAATGGGATCACTTCTCAGAGGTTTCATTTATTATTTCATCCCACAGCCTGTACAATTTAATGACAAGAGGTGTAAATTACCACAATGGGTCTCAAATGCACATGGTGCACTTTTAATCCTGAGCCCTCATAAATACAGGCAAAAGATTAGGACAACATGTAGGGTGTTTCTAAAACCTGGAAACACAGCATAATAATAAGAGAGCCGACTGGCTCACAATGGGAACAATATGGCGTGTATGCCATATCTGTGGAAAAATTACAATTTTCACTTAGCACCATCTGCTGTGTTTTTGTAAAACAACTATGGGGTCAAAATTCTCACTCCACCCCATAGTAAATAGCTTGAGTGGTGTAGCATCCAAAATGGAGTCCATTTTTCATTTCACCCCAGAGCCTCTACGTTGTCAACACAAGAAGCGTAAATCACCACATTGGACCTCAAATGAGCACGGTGCTCTTCTACACCTGAACCCTACTGATTAGGGCCACATGTAGGGTGTGTATAAAGCCAGGAAGCATGGCATAATAATAAAAAGGCTTGATTTTCACACTGGCATATGCTGGGTACGACATATTGGGCACTGAAATGGTATGTGTAAAAATTGCATTTTCCACTTTGCTCTACCTGCTGTGAATTCATTTTTGCAAAAACAGTCGGGTCAAAATGCTCACTACACCCCTTGGTAAATTCTGTTAGAAACAAATTTGGAAAACATTACATATAGCACCACAAAACATACAGGAGAATAGAGTACCACATATCGCTTACATCCAATGATGTCTCTTCTGATGTAAATGGTCTCTTTCCTCATCCTCTCCATTCAGACCAGCCATCATGACAATTCCTTTCAGTCTCCTCCCTGCAGAGTTTTCCACACAGACATCTTACATTCCTAATTTTTCCATCACCCTCCCCCTCTTTGTTCCCCAACAGGGTTATCTTGCTGATACCGCGGTACTGTGCCTGCAGAGCTCCCCAATGCCCACAAACACTATACTGCAAAAATAATGCCATTCAGATAGTCCCCCTCATAGTAATAGTGCTCCCAGACTGCCTTCAATAGTAACGGTGCCCCCTACTGATCCCCAATTCTGATAATGCTTCTCAAGATTGAGTCCATTAGTACTAGTGTCCTCCATATTGTGCTCAATATTTATGCTCCCATAGTACCCCCAGTAGCAATAATGCCCTACATTGCCCCCAGTAGATATAAGGCCTCCCTATAATGCCCCCAGCAGTAACAACACCCCTCTATAAGGTACTCCTATAGAGTCCACAGTAGAGATGAGCGAATCATTGAAAAAATTATTCGACGAACATTCGACGAACTTTTCCTAAAATTCGTGTATTCGACGAATAGATTTGTTGTATTTGCGTACAAAATATACGTTATTATGTGCTATTAGCGAACATTCGCTCACTAATAACGAACGTTCATTTACAAAATGTACGCAACTTCTTAGAAGACGTACGCATGAGCGTACAAATAGCTTACGAATCTCAGCGTACTATTGTCTAAGCGATTACGTAATACGCAGGCACGTACGAGGAGAGGCCGCGGCGTGCACTCCTCAGAGGCAGAGCGAATATTCGAGACACATATATGGTAAATAGTGCAAATACATTATTATAAGTATAATATAAACATTTTAAATATCACCTACCTAGTATGCTCACGGACATGTTTAAGTCTCTTTTCTTCTGACTCTTGTCATAGAACTGGAGCAGAGTCCCAAACTCAGTCGCAATTTGTAATCCACATAGGTAAAATTGTAATCCAAATGGGTAAAAAAATAGCAGCAAAGGTTCCCTTTAAAAAAACCCTCTATCGAGGGGCTCCCCAAATAACCTGAAAAGGGGGAAAAAAGGGATGAGGCGCACGTATGCGCAACTTGGATAAAAAAAACTTTTTTTTGATGGAGGAAGTCCTAACAATCCATGGCCATCTGGGTGAGGACAAATGCGGGGCAACAAAACTAAAAACAAGGGCCAACTAATGCCCACCCTTCAGGATAAGTCCATGTTGTGGCTCCCATAAAAACTGCTGGAATTACTTAAAGGCCAGCAGGTCCTCCTCACTGCTGCTGGAGCTAAAGGACATGAGAGGGGGCTCCTGCCTCATCATGAAAGCGGCCCTGGCTGCGGCAGCAGACCCCCGCCGACCTCTCAAGGATGGTCTTCTTGGTGACTGGGCTGTCACACTGGCAAAGGCAGTGGTAGCTTTGGCCCTGCCCATCACTCTGTAGTGGCCAGATCCTCCTGCCGGCATACCAGGTGACAGAATCTCCGGCTGTAACTGTAATGGTAACGGTCTTCCACGAGCGGCGGACTGTGCGGCCTGCAACTGCCATGGGCATGGCAGTTGGTAGTGGTACTGTACCACAGTTGGATGGTACACGAAAGTGTTCGTGGTCATCTGTCCCACATGAAGGATCGGTGGTGGCAAATCAGGAATCAGGGGTTCCGGCTGACCTTGGGATTTCTCTTCAAATCTCAAGGTCTCAAGGTCACAGGCCTCTTCTGCGGCCTGGGCCTCCTCACTCCAGTCTTCCGGGGGCGCTGCAGGAGTAGGTGGTCGCTTTAAGATTTTCACCCCAGTAGCAAAGGGGCCTTGGAGGCTCTTCATGGGGGTATACTCCACGTAATACCCTGCGTGGAGATTGTGGCGTACGGGCGGAAGATACAGCCGCTTAACCGAACGGCGGTTAACATATAATTCCTCCGCTGTCTCCTCATCGCCGATGAAACCGACTCCCCACTCCACGTTGTACCAAATAACGGTTCCCCTTCGGTGCTCCAACTTAGGGTCACCATACCGTGGGTGCTCCAAAACTTGCACCACCCACTCCTCCACCAGCTTTTTATATTCCCAGAGGGTCTGGGCGTTCCGGGTGACAGCCTCAGGGACCATCAAATTCTGGCGTAAGGAGTAGTCCTTGCGCGGTGGAGCGGGAACTCCTGCCGCCTCCGCCTTGTCAGCCAGTGGAGTCACCACCTCAGCAGGCACCTCATCCGACTTCCTGTTGAGCTGTGAGAGATAGATCTCCTCCGATTCCTTCTCCTCATAGGGGTCGTCTGCCCACAACATGCTTCCCCAGTCAGGACCTCGCTGTCTCGCCGCCATCTTACTCTGCTGACTTGCCACATCTTCCTCGCACGCAGGAGAAGTGGGCGGAACTACCAGGGAGGAGTCTGCATTGCTGAATAGAATTCGTACGCAACAGCATGTAGAGTAACTACCAGGGAGGAGTCTGCGCAACAGCGTATAGAGTAACTAAATTATCCGTAGAATAGCGTATAATTTAACGGACAAACTACGTAGCGATGCGTACAAAAGCGAAGCGAATCACCTATTATTCGGATTCGCTTCGCGGCTGAAAAATTCCAAGATTCGATACGAATCTCTAGTCCACAGTAATAACAAGGCTCCTTATAAGGCCCCCAGTAGTTATAATTTCCCCTTTTGTGGCCTCAGTATTAATAAAACCCCATTGCAGTGCCCCCTGTAGTTATAATGACTCCCTGTAGTGCCTGTATGTATAATTCCCTCTGTATTATAATGCCCCTCTGTAGTGCCCCGTATATTATTGGCCTCTTTTGTAATGTTCCAGGCTGTATTGTATTATAATGTCTCCTCCATAGTACCCCGTTTTATAATACCCACTGTACGGTCCAGCATGTAAAAATGCTCCCCTTTAGTGTCCCCTCTGTTATAATGCCCCCCTGTAGTGCTCCAGCCTGGGTTAATGACCCCTGTAATGCCTCCAGAAGTGCCGACATATATTAAAAAAAATACTAACCTGACTTGTGTTATCCACCTCAGTCTGTAATGCAGGACACAGGCCTCTTCCAGAATATGGCCTGAGTTGCCACATCTCGCTGCAAGCAGTTGTTATGACATCACTGCAACCTCCTGCACTGGGTTTCAAGTATAGCAATTACGTGATCAGGATGCAGTTGTTTGTGACCACTTTATCACACCACCTGAGACCAAAGTAGGAAGTCGCAATGATGTCATTGCAACTTCCTGTGCTGCTTTACTGCTTCATAGGCTTCAGGTCTTGTGGCCTGTGACCTATGAGGCTAAATGGCAGGTATGGGAGCCATATGCTCCCATTTCCCACACTAAACTCCCATCCCCTCAGAGGCAGGTCTTAGGACACAGAACATTGCCCTAGGGGCTGTATGCATGTTTGAGCCTCTGATTTATAAAGTGTTCACATATACTATCCCAGAGCGCTGTAGAGATTGCTGTTATTCACATCAGTCTTTGTACCCATTGGGGATTTCAATCTAAATTCTAAACTAACCTATTAGTGCTCAAGTCAAACCTATGCACACATGGTGAGAACATAAAAACTCCATGCAGATGATACTCTTGGTTGGATTCAAACACAGGACCTCAGCACCAGAGAACCACTGAACTATTGTACTGCTTGATAATATTATTTTTAATAATCATAAAATATAATCAGTTTCAATATAATTATTTACAATATATTTGGTATGCTGGTGGCACTTGCGGCACATGTGTTTCGCTGCTCCCAGCAGGCATGGTCACCAGGATACTGTGTCTGTATCTCCTTTGATGCTCCTTGCCCACTGGTGTCCTCCTGTGCCTTCCAAGCAGACATTACCGCCAGAGCACTGATTACCATGGCCCAGGGTCTGATAGGCCTAGATGGCCTGTGTTTCATGCCTACAGCCTCTCCTCTCCCTAGAGAGCAAATGTGCATACCTCTTGGCCTTTTAAAAGGCTAGAGTGCATGCTCCTTCAGCTGCTTGAGGACTACGACAGCCTGCTGCTGGATATACTGTATAAGATACTCTTCCACAGGGGAGGGTGCCTGAGCAATATGTCCTCGTTAGCTAGTTTTCTGCAAAAGTACACCGTTTGGTTTCCAGTGTACAGATTTCTGCCAGTTACTGGATTTGTCCCTTCATTGCCTCACCTGACCTCTGCCTGTTCCTCCTTTTGAGCTTGTGCTGTCCTCCGTGACCATTTGACTGTTTACTGGATTACACTTACTCTGAATGCTCTGACCTCGGCTTTTTCCTAACTATGTGTTTTTACCTGATCCCGTAGTGCTGGGCAACAGTGTAAAGAAAAAGGGGGTCAGTCAGCACAGTCAGTTTTTATTTATTTTTTTCGTTTGGGCAACAGTGTGGCTTAGCAGCCTGGTGGTGCCCCTGCAGCATAGTTCAAATGCCTGTATATGTGCTATGGGTGAAGACTAGGGAGGCATTTAGATAACACTACGAAGAGTAGCCCCAAGTCAAATCTGTTCAATAGAACAGCAAATCAATATCAGCTTCCATAACAATATTACATTTCCATAAAGTAAACTATATTATGGGGAACCACTTCATATCTTTATGAGAACTAGAATCAGTTAAGCTCTGCCTGAACAAAGAAGCATTCACAAAGAATTGGCAGCTTAAGAAAACATGATAAGGAAGTTTGTTTGCAAATTAGCTGAGGTCATAATAAGGCAAAATATGAAATGTGTCAATAAATCCAGCTTAAGCTTTAATGCAAACAGACGTGGAAGCCTATATTGAACTTTTTATATTTGATGATCATTAACCTACCATAAATCTTTTATCATTTAACAACTATATACTATAATACAGAATGATTTTAGCAACATGAAATCAAATGAAAACATATACACTACTTACAGAAAACATAAAACGTTCACACCACAGTAGGATTATATCATGAAAGTAGGGCATTTAAGTAGAAGCATGCAATGGTGATTTCCTCATCAAAACCAACACCAGTAGTGGGTATACCCCCACAAAAAATGTCAATAACTTGTCATGTGGCCTTGAGCATCAATTACAGCTTGACAGGAACATCTCATGCTGTTCACAAGTTGACTGAGGCTGCTGAGGCATGGCAATTCACTCTTCTTGAAGGGCGTACCTCAAGTCATTGAGGTCCTGGGGTATAGAGGTATGAGCCTCTACACTGCGACTCAACTGATCCCCTAGGTTTTCAATGGGATTCAGGTCTGGAGAAAGTGCAGGCCACTCCATTTAAGGTACCCCAATGTCAAGCAGCCTTTTCCTTAATTGTGCAACCTCGGTGACTGGATTAATGATATTATTCAAGTAGTATGGACTTGTCACTGTATCATTCACAAAGTGTAGGGAAGTTTTGCATTGACTAGACACATCTGTCTTTAGAATGGAGCCTGCAAAGTGAACAAGGGCACACCACGCATTGGCGGCCGTCCTCTATTCATTCCTATGGGGGCGCCAAAAATAGCCAAGCACTGGCTTTTTCCGTCAGCCCCATAGAAGTGAATTGAGCAGTGGCTGGACTTGCACCATGGGCTTCCCATTAATTTCAATGGGACTGCCGAAAATAGCTGAATGCGTAGCTTGTGAATGGAGAGGAATGAATGGGGGACGGCCGTGCATGCATAGTGCGCCCTCCTTTTATGTGCTCTGTTCTAAAGATAGGTGCAGGACCCAGAGGTGAGTCCCGCACTTATGAGACGTTGGGGAATATCCTAGCAATATTCCCTCAATGTCTGAGGTGAGACAACCCCTTTAACATAAAAAAGGCTCATACAAGGAAAAGACTGTTCAGCCAAGCACTGGACGCTGCAGTGACCCACCTCAACCAGTTATTGACTCAAAAGTAATTTCGTATGTCAAGAAGGACCTGAAAGTAGAGACATCGAGGAGCCATAAAGCACTGAAACATGATCTGCATGGGTTCAGTGAAGTGAGTTGACTAGTTTCATTATTTTCATCATGGTGAACTTTTTTTTATAAAATTTTAAAAGGTCAGATAACTTTGTCATATTTTCAAGACCTACATATTCTGACATGCCTGTTTGTGGACCTGGGTGTTCAAGGCTTAGTGTGCTTTTCTGTTTGTCCACTGTTCATTCAGTGCTCTGGTCTATGTATATATTTCCTACTGGAACAACATGGAAACAACTTAGCTGGTGTATCAGCAGGATAAAATAAAAAAACCTTTGTCTACTACTGGTATATCTTCAAAGATGGACAGTGTCACACAGTGATATTAACAAGTATATAGGGAGGGAGAAGGGAAGGAGGTGCACAGTGAGTTAAGGTGGTGGGAAGCACAGAAACTACAACTAATTAATAGCTTAGTTGAAAGACCACAGCATGGAACAGACTGACATCTTCCTAATGATGGCCATGTGGAAAATAATGTGTGGATGTTTACTTTGCTATTGTTATTGTGATTTAGCTTGATATACAATTTATCAAAAAATTCAATGGTTTCTGGAATTTTTGGAGAAAAAAATTAGGGTTTTATGACTTATTAATATGTGGTTTGAGGCCCACTGGGCAGTGATCCACGTCAAAACTTCAGGATATGTAACTCAGTGTCTATGTAAATTCAGAGTAATAGAAGTAGGAGAAGACATGAATAACAGCAGGCTTTTATTTTATTTCTGTTGATGCCAGATTCTAGAGTAGATAGATTGGTGGACAGATAACTCATTAGCTAACAAAACTTAAATATTGCACTTTAAGAGGAAATTATAAGCTCTTTGTGTGTCTACAGCTTGTGTATCTTGTGATTACAGCAGCCTCAGCACTGATTCATGCAGCATGCAGGAGTGTACTAACAGGGGAAAAAGTAACAAGTCTAATTTAAGCTACTAGGCTTATTAAAATGACCAGACTCCAGCCCCACTGTATCTGAACTGAATTAGGATGGTGGGAAGCATAGAAAGTACAATTAACTAATAGTTTTGTTGACAGGCCACAGCATGAAACAGGCAGGTACCTTCCTACTTACAGCCATGTGAAAAACATTGCGTGCATGGCATTTAAGGCTGTGTTTTCTATACTGTTGTTGTGATTCAGATGGATTGGATATACTATTATCGAATGAGCTCAGACTTCCAGAATTTTTGGAGAAAAAAAAGTTCCTAAAAATCTTAAGGTTTTATTATTTGTTGACACGTGGTTTGAGAATTACTGAACAGTGATCCATTTCAAAACCTCAGGATATCTACCTCACTGTCTAAATTCAGAGTACTAGAATTTAGTGATTGACAAGTTACACCAGGCTTTTATTTTCTTTTTTGTCGATGCCATCTTCTAGAATAGATAAATAGGTGGAAAAATAAATAATTAGCTAACATACTGTAACTTATGTATCATACATGTGTGCCTACAGTTTCTGTGTTGTGTGATTACAGCAGCCTTACCACTAATTCAAGCAGCGTGTAGGATTGTACTAACTTGGAAAAGTAACAGGTCTAATGTAAACTACTAGGCTTATTGAAATGACCAGATTGCAGCCCCACTGTATCTGATAACTTCCTGCCACTGAATTAGGAAGTCTGCGACACAAATGGCTGAAGGAAAAAACTTCACAAACACTCCACACATGAGAATGTAAAATTTATGTAAAGTTTTTGTTTTTCACTGACAGTACTATTTTCATTTTACCACAAAAAATACCACATAAAGATTAATTAATTCGAAATTAAGATTGTGAGCTCAAATTAGGAAAGGGACATGATGTAAGTGATGACAATCTCTGTGTAACACTGCAGAATATGTTGACTCTATGTAAAAGAATATACATTCAGCTGATATAAACTAAGGGACATGCTGCCATCCTAACTACATGGATGGATTAGATCTGTCATAGCTAGAGCCTCTTTTTGTGTGAATTCTGGCTAATGGAGAAATAAGGAAGAGGGTTGTCTTGCTTTAGTACATACACAACTAAAGCCATTGTGATTTTTTAGCTGTTGCATAAAGGGAAGGTGAGTTTGATTAACTATAAATCCAATACTGGGAATATCAATTGTTGTTTCTAATGTCAAATGCACAGGAACTGCCACAGGCGAATTTGGTACATTGTGACAATTGTTTCCTCTAAAAGATTAGTCATGTGTTACTGCTAAGATGAATAAAAGTTTGGACACTAATGCTTGGCAAAGAATCTCCTTGAGAAATAAGCTGTTACTTATTTAAAGCGTATTTCAGCTGTGTTACCCATTGAGGTCAATGGAAAGGGCTAAAATAACAAGCAGTATTTTACTCATTTTTGGTAGTGTTTCCACCACTAAAAACAAGCCGCTCACAGAGGCAAATCAGACTACTGATCTGTTACTGTTTTTGTCACACATAGTTCACCTGTGTGAACATACGTAGCCTAAGTGGTGCAAAGCATTATAAATGCAATCAAGCTTCAAGTGAGTATGAAGAAATGAGGATCGGCACAACATAATCATAAGAATAGATGCGCCAGAATTGTTATTGCATGAGGAATGCGATTTCCGGTACAACAGACATGTCAGAAGAAGTGACAGGTCCCCTGTAAATATACCAGTTAAATCACCAAGTAATTCATAAAAAAAGGGTGGCTCATGAAAGACAAAAGAAAACAGCTCTAAGGGGGTCATTTACTAAGTGATATACACCAGTTTTTCTAGCATATATCTCCCCGCTCACGCCAGGTCTAATAAAGGGGGCATGGCTCTGGAGGGGAAGGGGATGAGCCTTCAGGACAGTTTTAGGCATGGTCTAAAGTTAAGCCAGCAAGGAATCCGTTTTATATTTAGGCCGTTTTCAGACGAGCGTATTTGCAATGCGTATAGAGTCCGGATTTAATGTACCGGAATCCGCTGCTAATGTTAATGAATAGAGCTATTCACACGGGCGTATAATTTCCGTCAGTATTTGAAATCCGCAGTATGTCCGAGTTTTGTGCGGATTTTTTTCCAAATACGCACAGTACAGTCTGTGCAGTGCATAAATAATGAAGGAAGGAAGGAAGGAAGAAATACACAGGTAAATCCTGATGCAATCCTGATGAAATCCTGAAGCAATCCCGATGGTAGATCATCAGGATCCTGAGCCAGAATACTGACAGATTTCAATACACTTGTCTAAGTGGCCTTAGGCCGGCGCCTCTATATAACTTCGATGGATCCACTGCAAGTGCAAAGGGTTATTAAAACCAGCGTCTAAAATGCCGGTCTTAATAAATGACCCCCTGAGATGTTATATGAGGATTTTAAGGGAACCTTCACACGTTGCAGATTTTGTTGCAGACATTTCTGCGACTGAAAATAATTTCCATTCACCTGAATGGAGCTTGCAGAAATCTATGCTCTTGCTTCCCCGTTTAAATGAAAGGAACTGATTTTAAGTCACAGAAATTTGCCACATGTGAGGGTACCCTAAATGGTATGTGCATATAAGAAACATGAACATTCAAACAATGCACAGATGAAAACATTTCTCTATGGAAGAATGGAAGTCAGAGGCTTGCATACAGTAAATAGAAATAGGAAAATATCAGATATTACAGACATAGAGTGGAATGTTGCTGTACTGTATGTGTTCAAAAATTATAGTTCTGGACAGCTGCTACAATTTCAAGAATTTCCAAGGCCTTATGCACATGACCGTATGTATTGTGTGGTCTGCAAAACAAGGATCAGCAAAATATGGACGACAGCTGTGTTGCATTGTTTCTTTTTGCTGACCCATTGACTTTAATGGGTCTCTTGACTGCATTTGGCAGACAAGACTAGGACATGTTCTATCTTTTGCAGAATGGAGATATGGAAACCACGCGGAACACAAATACATACAATTGTATGCATGAGGCCTAATGGAGATATCTCAGCTCAAAAGTTCAAAAAGGATTCTAACCCTTACATTTTGCTTTTATTAATTTTGCCCATAAAATAGAGTACATAGTGTAAGTCAAATTGTTTATGGGGTCATTTATCAAACTGGTATAAAGTAGAACTGGCTCAGTTGCCCATAGGATTCCACCCTTCATTTTCCAAAGAAGCTGTCCAAAATGAAAGGAGGAATCTGATTGGTTGCTATTGGAAGCTAAGCCAGTTTTACTTTACACCAGTTTAATAAATGACCCCCTATGTGGTTTAGACATTTGTTATACTGACTTCAAGAAGTTGCAGAAAAGTCTAAGGGTGGGACCAAGCATGGCAGCCTGTGGGACTTCATGTCAAAACCGCAAACTCTCACAGCCATGTACGCCACAGCTGTTTTCTTTAACCCCTTTCCGACATCCACCAAACATATATGGCAGATGCCAGGTCTTTAAAAATGTCATCCACTCAAGAGTTCAGCTGGCCCCATTGTCAGCTAGTGTCTGCTGTTTTACACAGCAGACACTCAGTTCCAGAGTCCATGATCGGTGACAAGGCCCATCATGGACTTTTAACAGCTCACATGCAGTGATCAATCGTGACCAGGGTATCTGAGTGGTCAATTACTAGGAGTGTAGCATTCTCGGTGACTGAATGGCTACCCACGGTGGCAGCCTGCAGCCTCCTTAAGGTTCTTAGACCTGCCATAGTAAATTCATATTGCAGCCTATACTAGAATCATTACGTTCATAGGAACGCAGTTACTCTCCCATAGGCTCCAATGGGAAACCATGGGAAAATTGCTGCACCGGGAAGGGGTTAAATTGTTAAACAGTGATTGACAATTGCTTTATTATTATTATTATTAATGGCCACACATTTTTGTGGGTAAACCTACAAATTAGCATAGTAATTAACAATAAGCAAGCCAGGGGCATCGCTAGGTATATAAATTCGGGGCCTGGGCCCCGGACTCCAAGCACGTTGCCCTGAATCTCTGGCAGATGACTGTATTTTTCATTGCTCTGCCCGATCTTATCATAGCTATATTGATCCACCAGTGCGGTGCCAAATGACATTGGTCAGGTGCACAATAAACCTGTAAGGAGCGGCTCCATTGTGCCCCTGGCTGAAGAGCAGTAAGGCCAGTCAGCAGCCCCACACTGGTGTCTCTGTATCAGAGCAGCAAGCAGGGCTTCTGCTTAGCCTCGCTCCTCACTCAGGCCTGGCAGCCAGGACCAGACAGGACAAGCAGATTGCAGAGCTACTGCAGCCTGTCCTGCTCCAGCTGTCCAGGTCACCACTACTGGAGTGAGACAGACCTTATGAAAATGGCCACTACCAATGTGGTTCCATGGAACAGCAGTGAGGTGTGTTACCAATGCAGCTTAATGTGAGTTCACCACCATCCATGTATAGGACAGTATGCTTATGGGACCTGTTTCTTTGTTAAATAGTATATATTTAATTAAAAATGAACTGTGTATATACTGATAGGGGGAGGCTGGGTATATACTGTGAGCGGAGGAACTGTGCATGCAGTATATACTGTCAGTGGAAGAGCTGCTGTGTATATACTGTGAGCAAAGGAGCTGATGTGGTATATATTCTTTGAGCAGAGGAGCTGCTGTGTGTATACTGTGAACAGATGAGATGCTGTGTATATACTGTGAGCAGAGGAGGTTTGCATGCAGTATATACTGTGAGCGGTGGAGCTGTGTATATACATACTATGAGTGGAGAAGATGTGTATATACTGTGAGTGGAGGAGCTGTGTATCTATTTTGAGTGGAGGAGCTGTGTATATATACATACTATGAGTGGAGAAGATGTGTATATACTGTAAGCGGAGTAGCTGTGTATATAGTGTGAGCGGAGGAGCTGTGTATATACATACCCTGAGTGGAGAAGATGTGTATATACTGTGAGAAGAGGAGCTTTGTATATATTTTTAGCGGAGGAGCTGTGCATATACATACTATGAGTGGAGAAGATGTGTATATACTGTGAGCGGAGGAGCCATGTATATACTGTGAGCGGAGGAGCCATGTATATACTGTGAGCGGAGGAGCCGTGTATATACTGTGAGCGGAGGAGCCATGTATATACTGTGAGCGGAGGAGCCGTGTATATACTGTGAGCGGAGGAGCCGTGTATATACTGTGAGCGGAGTAGCCGTGTATATACTGTGAGCGGAGGAGCCGTGTATATACTGTGAGCGGAGTAGCCGTGTATATACTGTGAGCGGGAGCGGTATTGAGGGAGCCGTGTATATACTGTGAGCGGAGTAGCCGTGTATATACTGTGAGCGGAGTAGCCGTGTATATACTGTGAGCGGAGTAGCCGTGTATATACTGTGAGCGGAGGAGCCGTGTATATACTGTGAGCGGAGGAGCCATGTATATACTGTGAGAGGAGGAGCCATGTATATACTGTGAGTGGAGGAGAAATGTATATATTGTGAGCGGAAGAGCTGTGTATATACTGTGAGAGGAGGAGCCGTGTATATACTGTGAGCGGAGGAGCTGTGTATATACATACCCTGAGTGGAGAAGATGTGTATATACTGTGAGCAGAGATGCTGTGTATGTACTTTATGTATTACAGGAGATATGTGTGTGTATTACAGGGGGAACTATACTATTCACAATATGTTTTGCACTTATTGGGGTGGCGTGGCTGGCATTCATGGGAATAATCTGGTTGATGTTGATGGGGTAATGTGGCTGTAGTAGTGTAATTTGTGCACCATGTCTTATATTCTAGGTTCTTCAAAGTAGCCACCTTTTGCTTTGATTACTGCTTTGCACACTCTTGGCATTCTCTCGATGAGCTTCAAGAGGTAGTCACCTGAAATGGTATTCCAACAGTCTTGAAGGAGTTCCCAGAGATGCTTAGCACTTGTTGGCCCTTTTGCCTTCACTCTGCGGTCCAGCTCACCCCAAACCATCTCGATTGGGTTCAGGTCTGGTGACTGTGGAGGCCAGGTCATCTGGCGTATTACCCCATTACTCTCCTTCTTGGTCAAATAGCCCTTAAACAGCCTTGAGGTGTGTTTGGGGTCATTGTCCTGTTGATAAATAAATGATGGTCCAACTAAACGCAAACCTGATGGAATAGCATGCCGCTGCAAGATGCTGTGGTAGCCATGCTGGTTCAGTATGCCTTCAATTTTGAATAAATCCCCAACAGTGTCACCAGCAAAGCACCCTCACACCATCACACCTCCTCCTCCATGCTTCACGGTGGGAACCAGGCATGTAGAGTCCATCCGTTCACCTTTTCTGCGTCACACAAAGACACGGTGGTTGGAACCAAAGATCTCAAATTTGGACTCATCAGACCAAAGCACAGATTTCCACTGGTCTAATGTCCATTCCTTGTGTTCTTTAGCCCAAACAAGTCTCTTCTGCTTGTTGCCTGTCCTTAGCAGTGGTTTCCTAGCAGCTATTTTACATGAAGGCCTGCTGCACACAGTCTCCTCTTAACAGTTGTTGTAGAGATGTGTCTGCTGCTAGAACTCTGTGTGGCATTGACCTGGTCTCTAATCTGAGCTGCTGTTAACCTGCGATTTCTGAGGCTGGTGACTCGGATGAACTTATCCTCCGCAGCAGAGGTGACTCTTGGTCTTCCTTTCCTGGGGTGGTCCTCATGTGAGCCAGTTTCTTTGTAGCGCTTGATGGTTTTTGCGACTGCACTTGGGGACACTTTCAAAGTTTTCCAAATTTTTCGGACTGACTGACCTTCATTTCTTAAAGTAATGATGGCCACTCGTTTTTCTTTACTTAGCTGCTTTTTTCTTGCCATAATACAAATTCTAACAGTCTATTCAGTAGGACTATCAGCTGTGTATCCACCTGACTTCTGCCCAACATAACTCATGGTCCCAACTCCATTTATAAGGCAAGAAATCCCACTTATTAAACCTGACAGGGCATACCTGTGAAGTGAAAACCATTTCAGGTGACTACCTCTTGAAGCTCATCAAGAGAATGCCAAGAGTGTGCAAAGCAGTAATCAAAGCAAAAGGTGGCTACTTTGAAGAACCTAGAATATAAGACATATTTTCAGTTGTTTCACACTTTCTTGTTAAGTATATAATTCCACATGTGTTAATTCATAGTTTTGATGCCTTCAGTGTGAATCTACAATTTTCATAGTCATGAAAATACAGAAAACTCTTTGAATGAGAAGGTGTGTCCAAACTTTTGGTCTGTACTGTATATATACACAAAGTATATTATAATTTTTTTTCCCAGGGTAGGAATATGCCTTGGGGCTTGTGCCCCTGATCTTATAAGACTCTAGCAATGCCCCTGGAGCAAACAATAATCACAAATGACTTTTTTTTTAACGATCTATAGAGAAGCCAAATCGGTGCAGATAAAAATGTAAGCCAGACATAAGCTATTGGAAGGAAGAGAAATATCGTAGGCCAAACATGCCCAACAAATGGGGCTCTCATCTGAGGTCTGATTGGGGGTCATTCACATTGGCGTCTGAGCTGAGGTCTAATTGGGGGTCTGATCTGAGGTCTGATTAACATTGGGGGTCTGATTGCTGGTCTGACCTGAGATCTAATGAAAAATATTTTTTTTATTGTCCTCCTCTAAAACCTAGGTGCGTCTTATGAGTCAGTGCGTCTTATAGGTCAAAAAATAGGGTATATTATTTTTATTAATGGTGCATCAAAAATAAAGACAGACAGACAAGACTGTGATAAGTATCTGAACACACAGTATTCACAACTTGCTATGTATTGAGCTGTGTAGCCATAGAACAGTGTCACAGTGTCTGTGCTGAGCCCTGTCTACTGCTGAAAGTGCCTATAATGTGCACATGAGCATCAGAATTCAACTGTGGAGCAATGGAAGAAGGTGACCTGGTCTGATTAATCAACTGTGTGCTGCTTACCTGGGGCAGAGATAGCCCTGGGATGCACTATGGTAAGAAGGAAAGCCTGTGGAGACAGTTGCCATGGGCAATGTTCTGCAGGGACACCTGGGGCTCCTAAAATTCATGTGAATGTAACTTACTTGAACATACATCATCTTAATTTTTGTAGACTAAATATATCCCTCGAAGGCAAGGGATTCCCTATTGTCCGTTGCCTCTTTAAGCAAGATAATGATGGCCTCCAACTTCCCTTGATCCAATCAAATATCTGTTTAAAAAACAAGGCTTACAGGAATAAAAAGATCAGCTGCTAACAGCCTGGAACCCATTACCATAGGGCATCTTCAAATTCCTCGGCTGGTAAGAGCTTTTTTATTAAAAATTATTTTTTCTCAGACACATATGAACATGGGACCAACGCAGGTGCCTTCAACTTGCCTTCTACCAAGCACACATGTAACAGGAGAGACGGTTTCATAGGCAGAAATCTGCTGACAGATGTCATTTAAAACCTTAGTCAGCATTACTGGGAAACAAAGTAAACCAACAAAAGTTAACACACGTACATGATGAGATTATATTTTTAAAGTTCCGTTTAGACATCATATATCTTATTTTGGAGTGTATATAAAGAATGGCTTGGATATACGCTATGATTTTAAAAATGTGCTTTAGATAAAGCCATGATTTCTTAATTGAATACGTGTTTTATATGCGTATATACAAATGAGAAGTACTTTGTGGATATTGTGCAATAAGGAAATTGAAAGAGAATCAAATCATTGTCTTTCAAATTTACTACCATGTGCATGAATTCTGCAGCCAAAGTCAACACATGCCACAAAATGGCTTTCACACAAGGAACTGAAGCAATCTATGACTTTATTTTAAGAGGTTTTGCATTTAGTTTCATTGTTAACAATAAGTCACACAGACTAGGTATTCCTATTGTCTATACTAGGTCTTCTGCCAGGATCTTCTCAGTGACAGTGATTGATTGATTCATTTAGGTTAAAGCCTGTATTACACAGGCCAATTGAACAAGCAATGGTTGGCAATCGCTTGCTAGCTAGTGGAGGAGACCACTGCTATTACATGTAGCGATCTCCTTCGCAGCATGGTCCAGAGCGATCACTATGCCATGGCTCGGCTCCAGAGGCAGATTGTTATTAGCACGATCTGCCACCAGTTATGGCTGATTTTTAAGCATGCTTAAAAATCAGAATTGCGTGATGAGCAAGCGTTTGGCCATTTGTCAGGCAATAAGCGTCAATATTACACTACAAGATGATCGCTAACAAGCATTCATGCGGACACTTGTTACCGATCATTGGACAAAAAATCAGCTTGTGTAATACAGCCTTAAAGATGGCCATACATAGTACCACAGTAGCATAGTTTGTAAGGGTAAAAAAGATATCTGTCCATCTAGTTCACCCTGTTATCCTGCAAACTGATCCAGAGGCAGGCAAAAAAAAATTTCTTTATTTTCTTTATTTTAGGAGAAAAAAAAATTCCTTCCAGACTCCAATCAAGCAATCAGAGTAACTCCCTAGCTTAACGACCCATCTCTAGTAACTATAACCTGTAATATTATTACACTACAGAAATACATGGAACTCCTGAGCTCTTTTAGTGAACTTACCATCACCACCTCCTCAGGCAGAGAGTTCCATAGTCTCACTGCTCTTACCGTAAAGAATCCTCTTCTATGTTTGTGTAGAAACCTTCTTTCCTCCAGACGCAGAGGATGTCCCTTCGTCACAGTCACAGTCCTGGGGATAAATGGATGATGGGAGTGATCTCTGTACTGACCCCTGATATATTTATCAATAGTTATTAGAGCTCATCTTTTTTCTATACTGAATAACCCTAATTTTGATAATCTTTCTGGGTAGTATAGTTCAGCCATTCTAGCTGTTTACTTTAGTTGCCCCCCTTCACCCCGAACCCTCTCCAGCTCTGCTATGTCTGCCTTGGTGGTGTGTGCTCTGACTAGTGATTTGTAAAGTGTCAGGACTATGTTCTCATCACGGGCATCTATGCCCCTTTTGATGCAACCCATTATCTTACTGGCCTTGACAGCAGCTGTCTGACACTGGTTTCTACAGCTTAGTTTGCTATTCACTAAAATTCCTAAGTCCTTTTCCATGTCAGTGTTAACCAGTGTTTTATCATTTAATATGTACAGGTGACTTGCATTATTCCTTCCCATGTGCTTAGCTATACATTTGTCAGTGTTAAACCTCATCTGCCACTTCTCTGCCAAAGCCTCCAATCTTTCCAAATCCCTCTGTAGCAGTATACTGTCCTCTTCTGTGTTAATTACTTTACACAGTTTAGTTTCATCTACAACAATTGATATTTTACTGTTCAAGTCTTCTACAAGATCATAATTAAATATATTTAATAGGGACCAGTACTGACCCCTGTGGTACCCCACTAGTGACAGTGACCCAATCTGAGTATGTACCGTTAATAACCACCCTTTGTTTTCTATCACTGAGCCAGTTACTTACCCACATACAGACATTTTCTCTCAGTCCGAGCCTTCTCATTTTATATACTAACCTTTTATGTGGCATCGTATCAAATGGTTTGGAGAAGTCCAGATATACGACATCCATTGATTTGCCACAGTCAAGTCTAGAACTTACCTTGATTAAATTAGTTTGACATGACCGATTGTTTATGAAGCCATGTTGATAAGGCGTTATTTCCTTTTTTTCATTGAGGTACTCAAAGATAGCATCTCTTAAAAAAACCTTCAGTTTACCCACGACAGATGTTAAACTTACAGGCCTACAGTCTCCAGGTTCTGATTTTGACCCCTTTTTGAATATTGGCACCACATTTGCTATGTGTCAATCCTATGGAACACTCCCTGGCAGTATAGAGTCCTTAAATATCAGAAATAAGGGTCTGGCTATAACATTACTTAATTCTCTTAGTATACGGGGGTGTAAGCAATCTGGTCCCGACTATTTATCTATTTTAATCTTTTTAAGATGCTGTTGTACTTCTTCCTGGATCAGACAGTCCAATCACCCTACAGAACTTGATCCTAGTTTTTAGCTTTCATGTAGCTAAAAACTTTGCCTTCAGTTTGGCTTTAATCTCCCTCCCACATGCCACAGATTGGATCTAGGTGGTGGAAAAGTTTATCAACCGCAGATCTTAGCAACACCTGCTACTTCATCGATATGAATAACCTTAACATTTGTCCTTCTTGGATTTGCAATTTTAATGTTGAGCATATTAACAATCTACTGTACACTGGAGATCAAAATTAGAGAACAACACACAATTTCCTAAATGTCAAGGTCACTATGTAGTCCTATGTGAATTTATCCTAACAGGAGTTAAAGAGCAGTATTTTAAACATATTTTATGAGTTGCATAAAGTACAGTATAAAAAACTTAAATGAGGTATTTGAAAAAGAACACTGATCAAAATTAGAGAACACTTTCAGACACCTGCAAGTTGGTGGTGTTAATATGGTACCTGGTGTGAATTTCCTTAATTATCTGACAAACCCTATTTAACTGGCAGCCTAACTTTATAGTTTTCACTGACTTTGCAAGATGGAAAGCCGTTCCAAAGTGACTGAAACCCTCCGTCAGCAGGTTGTCAAGATGAAGGTCAAAGGGGTGACCCTGTCAGCCATAGCAAGAGAAGTTGGTCATTCCAAGTCTGTGATTTCTAGAATACTACATCTTTACAACACCACAAACTCATTCAAGTCCCCCAAGAAGGTTGGTCGTCCACGAAAGACAAATGCAAGAGAGGACAGGATAATGCGGAGAATCTCCATGGCAATCGGTTCAACACTGCAGCTGGAATTGCTCTCCAGTTCAGCACTGAACAGGGTAAGGATCTTTCTCGTAATACAGTGTCTCGACGTTAAAGAGCATTTGGACTGAAAACCCACTCTGCAGTAACCAAACCTCTCATTAGCAGAAAGAATCAAAAGGCTAGATTAACCTTTGCTGAGGAGCATGTTGTGTGGACAGAGGAAAAGTGCTCCAGAGTTCACTTTAGTGATGAAAGCAAGTTTAATATATTTGGGTCTGATGGGAAACATTATGTTCGTCGACAAACTGGGGAAAGACTGAATCCAAAGTGGGTAAAGAAGTCAGTGAAAGGTGGAGGAGGAAATGTTATGGTTTGGAGAATGTTTTCAGCAGCAGGAGTTGGGCTTCTCATACAGCTACATGGCAGAGTGAATGCAAGTGTGTATCAGAACCTTCTTCAACAACACGTGGTTCCTTCCTTGCGTTTGTCACTCAATCAGTCAGCAATTTTCATACATGACAATGCCCCCCTGTCACACAGCAAAACAGGTAAAGCAGTTCCTTGAAACTGAAAACATTGAAACAATGAAATGGCCAATTCAGAGTCCTGATCTAAACCCTATAGAAAACCCCAGGAAAATCCTTGGTGACAAAGTTATGGCCAAGAAACCCACTACAGTTACCGAACTGTGGAAGAAACTGCAAGAGTGGACCAAAATCACACCAGAGCAGAGTGAGAGACTAGTGATGTCCTGTGGCCGCAGATGTGCTGAAGTCATTCAAAGCAAAGGCCTGTACACTTCCTACTGACTGGTGACTGTTGTAACCTTCAGAAAATTTAGTTGTAATCTTTCTCTGTACTACAGTCATTGCTGTTCTCTAATTTTGATCATTGTGTTTTTTGCAAAATAAAGATTTTTTGTTGAAGTACTTTGGTTATTTTGTTAAATGCTGTTCTAGTGGCATGGTATACCCCTAACAAAAAATCCTTCAAATATTGACCAATGAAGATTGCATTATTTCTGACAAAAACAAGTGTTCATGAATTGTTCTCTAATTTTGATCTCCAGTGTATATGTGAATTTTCTTGTGAGTGGATTGTTTTCTCGATATACCGAACTTTCTGAAGTCACTGCAACCATTCCACTACTTCCTTTCCATGGTCCACTTTAAAGTGTAACTGTCATTTTATTTTTTAAAGCTCAATGATTTTAAGTGATTTTGCAATATACTTTATTAGGGAAGTATGTAACTGTTTATACTCTGTGTTACCACGGAGAATCTTTCATCAGCGTTTACTGTTCACTATAGATGGGTAACAGCAAGATGCAGAGGTGGGCTTCTCAGTTTGCCTACCCTCTCCCTGCCTCAGCCCCTGCCTGCCTACATATATAGAAACTATACTAAGTACTAGCTTTATTACTAATAGTCCCTCCATATTCTACGAGCCCCTGCCTATTTGATCATGCTGATCACTAGCAGCCCTACTTCTTTATATCTAACTGATACATCTGCGGTTAGTTAGTAAGTGCTGTGAAGATAGAGGGGAGCAGTCCATGTTCCTCCATTTGAATGGAGTGACAGTCAGGCATGTGCACTGCTGCTATGTTCAGTTCTGTAGGGCTGCCAAAGACAGTTGAGTGCTTGCACTAGGCTAATACTGGGAGATCCATCGAGTTGAACGGAGCAGCAGAGATGCAAGTGTGCCTGCCACTCTATTCAGATGGGGAACATAGGCCTCCATTCTCGTGATCAACAAGTTCCCCAGTGATGTGTTCCCTCTGACCAGTCACCATCCTGTGGATAGAAGATAAGTTGTCATAATGGGACAACCCTTTAAATATGAATCCTCATTATTGGTTTTACGTGATCACTCAGGTGTGTTTTAAAAATACTTTCTAGGTCCATTCTTAATTGCCATCCACATGGGCCAAGGTTTGGGGCAATTATTGATGATTGCCAATTGTATGTGTTCTGCTAATCACTAGAGATGAGCGAGTAGTGTTCGATCGAGCCGGTATTCGATCGAATACTACGCTATTCGGCATACTCGATTTCAATCGAGTATAACGGCGATGGCGCACTTAGAATTCGTTTCCCCTCCCACCTTCCCTGGCGCTCTTTTTCCACCAATCAACATGCAGGGGGGGTATGACAGGCACGCTGAGCACGCTGGCAGCGCGAAAACAGCGTCTACATGGATTGGCTGGAAAAACCATGTGACCTCGAATATTAAAAACTCAGCTCTTCCTGCTCGTACGCATATGCTGCGTGAACTTAGTCAGGGACAGAGGCTGGAGAAGGGACAGACAGGTTTTAGCAGTTGGACAGGCAGGAGCGTGATTAAAAGCCCTTATCAGGGCTACTATAGTGCACTACAGTGATAGCTTTACTACAAGATACACTTTACAGAGAATAGCTGCCGTATTCAGGGATAGCTGCTGGAGTAGGGACAGAGAGAGGCATTAGTGGTGTATTAGGTGCTCTGCTACATACCAAACTATATTTGGCACTACTGTTCAGCGTTCTTTTTGGCTGAAAAACCCTGTTATATAACTAGTGTGTATATGCACCATCTGATCTGGCAGTATACGGCTGTGAATTTTATTTTATTTTTTTAAATACAGTTTATTTGGCTCTAGTGTTCTGGGTTCTGTGTGCCTGCAATACCCTTTTTGTATACCAGGTGTAAATATCCACCGTCTGTTCAGTTAGTACACGGCTGTGTACCTTGAAATATACAATATCTAGGCCATTTAATTGGCCACTGTACTGTGCGTTCTCTTGCTAAATTATTTCACATACCTGGTGTAAATACCCACCGTCTGTTCAGTTACTACACGGCTGTGTACCTTGAAATATACAATATCTAGGCCTTTTAATTGGCCACTGTACTGTGCGTTCTCTTGCTAAATTATTTCACATACCTGGTGTAAATACCCACCGTCTGTTCAGTTACTACACGGCTGTGTACCTTGAAATATACAATATCTAGGCCTTTTAATAGGCCACTGTACTGTGCGTTCTCTTGCTAAATTATTTCACATACCTGGTGTAAATACCCACCGTCTGTTCAGTTACTACACGGCTGTGTACCTTGAAATATACAATATCTAGGCCATTTAATTGGCCACTGTACTGTGCGTTCTCTTGCTAAATTATTTCACATACCTGGTGTAAATACCCACCGTCTGTTCAGTTACTACACGGCTGTGTACCTTGAAATATACAATATCTAGGCCATTTAATTGGCCACTGTACTGTGCGTTCTCTTGCTAAATTATTTCACATATGGTGGGAGTGTCAGGGAGTGTCACCCCTATGGAAAGACATCTTCTCCTTGTACAATACTCTTTACCGGAGTAACATACCGGCTTCTCCTAGAGTGGCATTGCTGTCAATCTTTCCTGGCAGAATTAAACAGGTGAAAAAAGGTGTTCTCAGGCTCTTTATCTTAGCAATGAGACAAATTATTCCTCGCAAATGGAGATCTCCTGATCATCTCCCGAGGTTAACCTGGTCGTCTGCCCTGGATGTCCTCATCCATGTTGAGGAATTGAGAGCCACAGATCAAGACAGATTGTCCACTTATTTGCAAGCAGTGGAACCATGGCAACAATTCCGTAGTTCATTGCGGTTTTCAGCCTGGTTACAGAGTGGTACCGTCGCTTCTTAGGGTCTTCTTTCCCTTTCTCCTTCCCTTCCCCCTTCTTTCCTCATGTGTCTATTTCCATTGTCACGTAGTCTGTACTTTTTTATTACTATTTTGTTGTTTATGATATACATAAGTCATGGCAGAGCAACATTAGATGGTAGTCTATAGACACCCGTGTTATCCTAGGTGTACTCTGTCATCATAACTATCACTTTTGACCCATGTGGTCGTCGTTTACTGCATCAGATGTAATTCCTCTGCATTGTTTCTTGCATTGGTGATTTATTTTCCACTCTGTTTACGTATTACTCTGTTTGAACCTATATGTGCTGTATACTTTATCTCTTACATGATAAAACTAATAAAAAGAGATTGAACCATAAATTATTTCACATACCTGGTGTAAATACCCACCGTCTGTTCAGTTACTACACGGCTGTGTACCTTGAAATATACAATATCTAGGCCATTTAATTGGCCACTGTACTGTGCGTTCTCTTGCTAAATTTTTTCACATACCTGGTGTAAATACCCACCGTCTGTTCAGTTACTACACGGCTGTGTACCTTGAAATATACAATATCTAGGCCTTTTAATTGGCCACTGTACTGTGCGTTCTCTTGCTAAATTATTTCACATACCTGGTGTAAATACCCACCGTCTGTTCAGTTACTACACGGCTGTGTACCTTGAAATATACAATATCTAGGCCTTTTAATTGGCCACTGTACTGTGCGTTCTCTTGCTAAATTATTTCACATACCTGGTGTAAATACCCACCGTCTGTTCAGTTACTACACGGCTGTGTACCTTGAAATATACAATATCTAGGCCTTTTAATTTGCCACTGTACTGTGCGTTCTCTTGCTAAATTATTTCACATACCTGGTGTAAATACCCACCGTCTGTTCAGTTACTACACGGCTGTGTACCTTGAAATATACAATATCTAGGCCATTTAATTGGCCACTGTACTGTGCGTTCTCTTGCTAAATTATTTCACATACCTGGTGTAATACCCACCGTCTGTTCAGTTACTACACGGCTGTGTACCTTGAAATATACAATATCTAGGCCTTTTAATAGGCCACTGTACTGTGCGTTCTCTTGCTAAATTATTTCACATACCTGGTGTAAATACCCACCGTCTGTTCAGTTACTACACGGCTGTGTACCTTGAAATATACAATATCTAGGCCTTTTAATAGGCCACTGTACTGTGCGTTCTCTTGCTAAATTATTTCACATACCTGGTGTAAATACCCACCGTCTGTTCAGTTACTACACGGCTGTGTACCTTGAAATATACAATATCTAGGCCTTTTAATTGGCCACTGTACTGTGCGTTCTCTTGCTAAATTATTTCACATACCTGGTGTAAATACCCACCGTCTGTTCAGTTACTACACGGCTGTGTACCTTGAAATATACAATATCTAGGCCTTTTAATAGGCCACTGTACTGTGCGTTCTCTTGCTAAATTATTTCACATACCTGGTGTAAATACCCACCGCCTGTTCAGTTACTACACGGCTGTGTACCTTGAAATATACAATATCTAGGCCTTTTAATAGGCCACTGTACTGTGCGTTCTCTTGCTAAATTATTTCACATACCTGGTGTAAATACCCACCGTCTGTTCAGTTACTACACGGCTGTGTACCTTGAAATATACAATATCTAGGCCTTTTAATAGGCCACTGTACTGTGCGTTCTCTTGCTAATTATTTCACATACCTGGTGTAAATACCCACCGTCTGTTCAGTTACTACACGGCTGTGTACCTTGAAATATACAATATCTAGGCCATTTAATTGGCCACTGTACTGTGCGTTCTCTTGCTAAATTATTTCACATACCTGGTGTAAATACCCACCGTCTGTTCAGTTACTACACGGCTGTGTACCTTGAAATATACAATATCTAGGCCTTTTAATAGGCCACTGTACTGTGCGTTCTCTTGCTAAATTTTTTCACATACCTGTGTAAATACCCACCGTCTGTTCAGTTACTACACGGCTGTGTACCTTGAAATATACAATATCTAGGCCTTTTAATTGGCCACTGTACTGTGCGTTCTCTTGCTAAATTATTTCACATACCTAATTATATACCCAAATATTGTATTTGCAACCAAAAAAAAATAAAATGCGGAGGGGGGCTAGCGGAATCGGACGTGGACGAGGACGGGGGCGCGGAAATGCTGTTGGTGGCCTTGTTGAAGCCAGTGGGGATACAATGCGTGCTGGTGAGGTCAGCCAGGATCACACTTATCCAGAATCCCTGCCTTTATGGGACAGTTAAGCAGGGGGCGAGTTACACCGCTGTTGAGGCCTGAGCAGGTTGAACAGGTGGTGCAATGGATAGCCGATAGCGCTTCCACACAGTTGTCCACCAGCCAGTCATCCACACAGTCTCACTCTGACCCTCCTTCCTCCACACCTGGCCAACAGAGTCATCCCACCCTTGACCCCCCCAGGAGCTCTTTTCGGGTCCTTTTTCAGATGTGCCGGAAGAATCCCAGGAGCTAGCAGAGGAATTTGTTTGTAGTGATGCCCAAACACTTGAGTTTTCGCCATCTCCTGCTGATGTGGACCCTGAACCAGCATCTGTTATCATGAGCGATGATGATGATGAGACGCAGTTGCCATCAAGGGAGGCTGTTGGAATGTCCAGTGGGCAGGAGGAGGAGCAGAGTGAGGAAGAGGAGGGTGGTGGATGACGAAATGACCGACCCCACTTGGCCAGGGGTGATGTCCAGCGGGGAAAGCAGTGGAGAGGTGGTGGTCTGCGCAGCACCGAAAAAGGCAGCAAAGGCAGAGGGATGTCCAGAGGCAGAGGGATGTCCAGAGGCAGAGGGATGTCCAGAGGCAGAGGGATGTCCAGAGGCAGAGGATGTCCAGAGCAGAGGGATGTCCTACCAGGCAGAGGGATTCCAGAGGCAGAGGACAGTCCAGACAGAGTAGTGAGGGCCACAGCCAGCACGGCCGAAGCTGTTCCCGGCAGCGGGCAGTCGCGTGAAGCTCCCCATCGAGGCCTCGTACTTCTGTGGTGTGGAGATTTTTTAATGTTTGTCGGATGACAAACTGAGCGCGGTTTGCACACTCTGCCACTCAAAAACTGAGTAGGGGCTCTGAGAAGAGCAATCTGACCACCTCAGGCATGCCGGCGTCACTTGGAAGTCCAAGCACTGGGCTGAGTGGGAGAGAGCAAACGCAATACAACCTGCGCCCGGTCCTGCTGCCACTGCCTCTTCCCTTTGTTGTGTGCCTGCCACTGCGGTCCAGACCTCCAGCCAGGACACCTCCACATCTGCCTCTGCCTCGGCTACTTTTGGGGCCTTCTCCTTCAGCCTCCCCTTCCCCCGCCCTCTTCGCCTGCACCTTCACACTCCTCGTCCCATCAACTGTCCATCTCGCCGGGCGTTCGACCCGCAGCGGAAGTACGCCTTGAGTCACCCCCAAGCCCAAGCCTTAAACTGCACATCTCCAAACTGCTGGCCCTGGAGATGTTGCCGTTTAGGCTTGTGGAGACGCAGGCCTTCCGCGACCTGATGGCGGCTGCCGCACCTCGCTATTCCGTCCCTAGCCCGCCACTACTTTTTCCCGGGAGTGCCGTCCCCGCCCTGCACCAGCACGTGTCGCGTAACATCAGGCGGGCCCTGAGGTACGCAGTCAGCGCAAAGGTCCACTTGACCACCGACTCGTGGACAAGCGCTTGCGGCCAGGGACGCTACATCTCTTTGACGGCACACTGGGTGAATGTAGTGGAAGCGGGGGACCGGGGTCGCAAACAGAGACGGGCCTACCTACCACCCCCACCCAAGATTGCCAGCATGGGTTCTGATAAACCCCCTCCTCCTCCTCCTCCTCCTCCTGTGCCTTAACATCTCCCTCAGCCGCTAGCTGGAAGCGTTGC